>JAHZNC010001019.1:0-11079 GCA_027744095.1 Zhuqinia jingwanae
ACGCTCCTAATGGCTAAATGTGTGTGTGTGTGTATCTGACTGGCATTCAATCAAAATAACAACATGTCCATTTTGAACAGTATTTAGAAAGCCATATATCTGTAATATAGCGTATACCTAGTCAGTAAATGCATAGAGATAAATCAAGCCGATTAACTGCGGATATCAAAATATAAATTATAAATGAGTAAAATGTGGGGGTAGTGGGGGGGGGCTATACCTACATTCCAAAACTCTGTCTGTCATCTACTTAAACCTACCTTGACACTATGCCCTCTCCCTCGCCTTGTACCTTTTAAAAAAAATGTGTATGCTATGCTAGAGCTCACTCTCTCTGATAGTCTATCTTTTTTTTACCAAACAACCAAAATCGATTAATATATTTTTTCTCATACGTCGTAAATACAACAAACTATTTTTACTTTTTTTTCTACTCTCAATCCAAATGCTGTTTAAAAAAAAGATGGATATTTTATGGGGTATAGTGTGTGGGTGTGCCCATTCTACTTTGTCCTTTGATTATAAAACATAATGCTATACTCCTGTCGCAGATTACTCACTGTTAAAAAATTGACTGAAAAGGTTAAACTACATTATGATGTTTATAGCATTGTTTGTTACCCACATTTTGAAGAGAAAAAAATAAAAAATAAAATGGAGCACACATCGAACACAACAGAGAGCAGCAGTGTACATAAGTAAGTGGTAAAGAAAAAAAAGGGTTGGAATTGGAGATGGATAAAGTGTGAGCAGTCACTTTATAAAAAAAACAACAACCATATAATACATGTAATATTTCATACAAGTAATTTTTGCTCCATTTATTTATCAGGAGAGAAGTAAAAACGCCATTTCAGATCGTTTTTTACCCAGATCAGGCGGACGGGCATGGCAGAACAACAACAACAATATATTATGACAAGAGTGTGCATGTGCATGCTTTTACTCTCGAACTCATACAAGTAAACAAAATACAGCAACAACAAACAACAACAATACTCGATTAATATAAAATCCATGAAATATTTAGTATGCTTTGACCGGGGAGCTTTATCAAAAAAAAGTGGGGAGTAAAAATGTAGTATGAATGAAAATGAGTAAAGTGCAGGGGCAAGTATTCCATTAATTTTACAAGTAGTAAAAAGAAGGATTGGAATCAGGAGTCGTGCAAGAATCCTTTTCGTTAATGCATTATGAAAATGATACAATATTACTACCAGTAGGCGCGTGCATGAGTAAGTATTTTAGTGAGTCTGATGCTCGCACTAAAAGCGTATGAATTTCATTCATTTCATTTTTTTTTCTCCCTGATATTTAATGCTTTCAGGTTGCTTGGCGTTGATGGTGGCGGTGCTAGTAAAAGAGAAAAAAAATAACTTATTGTTCAACCAATAATGCATTTTTCTTATTACTCTGCTGCGTATTAGAGACAGCATGAAAATAAATAAGTTGTTTACATGTTGATGTTGTTGAGCTTCTTGGGATTGTAAGTATTATATAAAAAAATGGCTACAACAACAATAACAAAAGCTCAGCTCAAGAAACATTTGAATGATTAAACATTAAATGAAAATGAAAAGGGAGCGACTATAGAAAAGAGGTATCATTCAATAATATCCTGTTCTGTAGTCGAAAAAAAAAATGTGATGTGATGTGTACTATGCTCGATGATGATGGTCAATCTGTTCTCTGTGCAGTCAACTACTTTAGATTTTTGCAATATTGACCATGGCAAAACAGTACGATTAGTCATTCTACCATTTTTCTTTAGTGCTCACAAATCCTAAAGAAAAAACTTCTTATTTCCGCAACAATAGCATATGGCTTAAGGGGAAAATACGGCAACAAAAGAGAGAATGAATTTGTCAACTGTCAAAATAAGAAAGAACCCAGGAAGAAAAACCAATTCGTTGTACAAAAAAAAACTTTCTCCGAGTTTTTATTTATTTGGAGTATAAGTATTTTGGGTCTTGGACAAAAAAAAATTCTCTCAAAGGTATGTACATAGGTACATTCCCAAAATTCACGTTACTTGTTTTTTTCTACGTATTAAATTACATGCTTTTTAAAAAAATGCTAAATTTTGTAGCGTAGTAGTTTGAGAAAATTTGTTTTTCAGAAAGATTAATATTGTTACAGGACTTGACTACTTGCTACGTATGTTTGTGTATGTGTATTTAATGACTATTATTATCCTTAAGTTGATAGTTTTTTTCGGGTATGAAATCCTATAAAAGTCAAACAAAATCCGGGCAAATGTACACATGGACGTTCAGACTTGAGTTGACTGGCCACATCAGCACATTTTATATCACACAAAATTCGAAAATCCAAATAAAGCCAGAATAGTTTTCATTTTTGCTACACAGTGCAGCAGAATAAACTAGACAAAAAGGGATGAAGACAAAATCCCAGCCCAGACTATAGAAAAAAGAAAGAAAAAGTATGTATATGTGTATGTGTGTGTGCAGGAGACGTGTATTTATTCAGCCATTTTAAGTAAAAAGCTTTTTCCTCTATGGACCAAATAAAAAAAAGTGAGGATAAAACTAGTTCACCGTTCAAAGAAGTATACATACACCATTGTTTCCAATAATTTCTCCGAGTTTTAGTTTAGCTTTCGGATTTAGTCTCGGCCGGGGAAAGAGTAAGTAAATAAGCGGCGCGGCAACTCAAGAATAAAGTGAATCGTCCTCTGTAAATATAAACCAATACCTATATAGCTTATAAAAAAATATACCGCATAACAGTCGCTATTTTATTCATCTTGATACACAATGTTATAATGACCTTGTATGCATACATACATACACAAAATGGGTCTGTGTATTTATTTGTTTATTTAGGCATAGCATGTATTGCCATTATTGATGGAATATTGTGTGCTATGTTGAATTCACGCTGCCTTTATACAAAAGAGCGAGAAAGAAAGGATAAGCGGTGAATGAACGAGAGAAAAAAAATCTACTTCCCGTCTTTATCCTTGAATGTATATGTATGGTAGCTTATGATAAAGAATGTATGACGGAGTTAATGGAAATAATGTCAGATGACAGTCTTATCCTCTCGCGTGTAATAGCATGATTTGGTTTATAGGTAAAAGGCGGTGTATCGTCTTTCCCCAACCCACCTGCTTTTTGCTTTCTACAATTCTTGTCTACTATTTCAACAGCAGCAGCAGCAGCGCAGTAGTAGTTAGCCTTAGATAAACAAAAAAAGTTACTTTGTAAAGCACAAAGCTTATATCTCCATATCTCTCTCGTTTTTTTCTCATCTTTTTTTACTGTGCACTTGTATATAGTACCTTGGCTTTTTTTTTGCAAAAGGTGCGTGTGTGTGCTTTACCTACTCTTTCCAACAAATATTAAAACCTTTTGAGAAGAGAAGTTTGCGTGGTAACTACTTGCTATATACATATAGTGTACAATGCACACTGTGCATATCGCAACATTTAACGCTACTGCTTACCTTAGCAAAAAAAACGGTCTTCTATTTTTTTTACGGGGCATTAGGTGTTCTTTTACTCGAAAAGAGAAGTAATTTCCAAGAAGTAGGAATATAGGAAGGAGTAGAAAAGAGGAAAAGACGCGAGAAAATGGCTGTGAAAGTGGGAATTAAGGAAGGTGGAGATGAGTGGGAGGGCACACACACATAATAAGACGTGCGCCATTTACACATACATATACATATGTACAATAGTATGTATATCTTCAAGTAGCGGCCCAAAGTCAACATGCATTGTTCTTTCAACAGCAGCTTTTCTATAATATGCGTTTTTTTCTCTTGTAATAATAGCAGATCTGAGGAAAAGAGGAAAAACCTTTTAAAGCAAGCGGAACGCATATTTGCACTGCACTGGGTTATTAAACCGCTCATGAGGCAATCTCAAGTATATGGCGATGACGCGCCTCCAGTCGACTAATAATATTGACGTGACATTTTAGACCAAGTGTTCACATTTTCTCAACCAAAGAAAAATGAAAGACAGAAAGAAAGAAAGAAGGAAAGAAAAAATAGCCTGCTTTAATGCACTGCTGCTAATACTACCACTAAATACAGCTGGGTTTATAGCAGCGGCAGCAATGTTTCTACTCAGCTGATATTATGAACTTTTCATGTCATGTGAAATTCATGTGTAGTACAAAGCGGAGGAGTAGTAGTAAGAAATAGTAGTAGTAGTAGTAGAATATTTGAATATTATATATTTTTCTGTTTGCGTTGAGCACAAGACCACCGTTGTTGCATTGTTCGTAAGTAACGTAAAGTAACGTACGTGTGCAGGGTAATGTACGCATTCAAAAAGAATGGAGATGGAGGATGTCGACGATGACACATTTTTATGGATTTTCTCTTTTCCACCAGAAATCCACGCTATTTCTTTGCTGCCTTTATACCAAATAAGGGACATGCATATTATATCGAGAATGTGAAGTGTAGTAGTAGTAGTAGTAAACAGTAATTTTCTTTTTTACCTTACTGCCTATACACAGAGTTATATAAGGTAACCTTGTGCCACACGGCATAATATGGGAAACAAGAGAGGAAAGTGAGAGAGCAGCAACGGGCGTATACAACAACTACACGTTTTGCTTCTACTACACTACCACCAACCACCACCAAAACAAAATGAGAAAATATCACTACTTATATTTTCATTGGCTTTTTCTCTGCTATTTATTTTCTTCTCAACTTATTTTCTCATTTTCTTTCTGTGTAGGTATTTATGTATATGCCAGCGTGTGGATATATGTATTATGTGCAGGAGTTACTAGATTACAAGTTTAGATTACCGCCCGGAGAGTTGGGAAAAAGACTTGGTGTGTTGTTGGTCGTCTTTCTAGTACTAGTCAAATGTGTACGTGTCGAGACATCATGTTTTTGGTTATTTATTGGAAAACTTTTCATAAATGAAATAGGAAAATAGGAATGCTAGCACCAGCAGCACTGTGTAATTCGGGTATAGGGTCGGGTCACCAGTCTTTAAGGTATACATGTCTGTTCCATTGCCGGTCTCTTATAATTTGATGTATCTAAAAATAGGAGAGCCAGAGGACTAACCAACGGAACACGTATGAATCAGTCGTAATGAAAGTGCCTTTATTGTTGAGCTGGTCATCAATACCATCAAGAATTATTTTACTGGATAACAATTATTATTAGGAGCGTATTGACAACTTTGCTAAAAAGGAATTCCGTTACTCGTTGGTGAAAAAGGAAAATATGGGCTATACCTTTCCCCTAAGAAATTCAAATAATAATGTCCCCATAAATGCTACTATAAACAGACACTGTTAACTGTATTCGTGATACATCGTTACAGTAGGGGCTGACCATTTAACCTTTACAATGAGCACGATAGCTTTGTCGATTTTGTGGGTGAACGTATTATTTGCTTTTTTTTTCTCCGGGAATAGAAAAATCAAACAGAGGGACGAAACCAACATTAATTTCTTTGATAACAAATAGCCCACTGACTCTTTGAGGCGAATTGACTGTGGATGAATCGGAGAACTCTGGTGACTATACACAGCTGTTAGGGAAAACCAAAACGCATTGGCTGTGTAGTGGTCGCATGCGAGTGAGTTTTGCTTTTTTCAACCGGATATTACGCGTTTTCCATGTCTGTCATATCATAAAACATGAGTATACATACATACATGCGTGTGTATGAAAGCGAGAGCTTGTGATGCTGGTGAAGTGAAAAGAAGTGAAAGGAAATTCGTGGTCGGTTCGATGTTACTCTGTCGCCACCAGTGTTCTTTTGAAATGTTTGAATTTGGCGCTATTCTCAAGTATACACGTGTCATATAGCAAAGCAAGCTAGTTTTCTCGCGGTTTTTTCAAAGGACAAAACCACCACAACATTGGTACGCACCTACTACGTAAGAAGTTCTTTCTTTATTGTTTCGCAGTATTCTTGGCACGATTAGTTGTGGTCGTTCCTTTGGCTTTGAGACATTTTTACTCATTCGTGGAATTGGTTTTGTTACACTTTTAGAGAGCAGCAGGTTAAGTAAGCTCAGTCATCACATCACTACTACTACTGCCTTGCCTCCTGGCCCACAATGGCAAATTAAAAGCAGTCAAATACATTGTATGAGTGTGTGTGTGTCGTATGTGTGTACAATGCACAGCCAGTAAATTAGAATGATGTGCAAAATGGCTTATGAATTGGTGTGTCGTTATACTATGTGTGCATTAAATCGCTAAATTTTATGATGAAAGAAAAGGGAAAACCAAGGAAAAGATGCCAAAAGCCAAAAGACTTCACGGCATTATATTTTTGTAGTGATGCTTAGTTTACCAGAGAAAACCCAGAGGTACAGAAGCGACAGTCACAAATGCAATAAAACACAGTACAAAGTACAACGACTCACTTGACTTGTCCCCTTTCCTCCCAACTTTATTTTCATCATCATTTGTTTTTGCAGCCTTATTAACCATGTCTTGTACAACGAAGAAAAAAGAGGGATTTGGCTAATGTTGCGAGCTGAAATTGATACATTACAGGGTTTTTGCTTGTTGTGGCGTGCGTGGAAAAAATGTGCAATGGAATGAGCTGAAAATAATAACAGAGACAAAAAAAGCTTGTTTTGCTATAATTCTACAGTATGTGTGTATTTTTTCCTAACGCTCCACTTGTTTTTATTTTCTCTGAAAGTACAAGACGCACTCGCAGTGATGATAAGAGATCTGAGATGTGCGTAATATAAGCGTGCCCTTTTTTAAATTGAAAAAAATGCCTAGACATTTTTATCATCGCCAGATTATATGATGATAATCATGTTCTGTTCCGTTTTATTTATACTCGTTTTACACAAACTACTTTCGCAATTTTTGTTGTGGGTTAAGAACGTTATAAAATAAAATTGAGGGTGGTCAACATTTCCCCCCGGAATATATCTGTGGGAGATAGGTTTAAAAGCAACTTCTTCTTCTTATTATAAAAATTACTATTTTAAGATTTCGATGAGGTCAATATAAAATAATACAAACTGGGATTCTGCCCCATAGATTCATACATTGTTGTACTGTTTTTTTGAGGAACAATAATGCTCTTTAGTTATAATGGAATTTTTAAGAATACTCATGTTCGAGGGATAAGTAATGTAAGTAATGTACATGTGTGTAATGGGTAAAGAAAATAAATTCGAGAGCGCCCTGGGTTTAAAAAGATGATAAAAGCTAGAAAAGGAGAGAGGAAAGTCACTTACTTACATGGACTATAGTAGGATCCTGTTATTACTACATGCGCATGATGAAATAGTAGACTGCTAATAACCATCATCATAATAATAACAAAGGCACCAGTGGGAATTGTCTATTTTCATGCGACTCGACTCCGTCATTCACGATTATCCTTTCCTTTCCCCACGTTTCTCCATACATTTTAGTATAATAGCTAGGTATATTGTACATACCACTAGCAGCCTATATTCCTGTTTAATACTAATATTCACTCGTTCATCATCAGATAACAGCACTAATTAAAGGATAAATAGTAGGCTGCTTACATTATATGACCTTTATATTTATTTGGATTGGATGATTAAATCTTTTGTATAAGAAGTTGTTATGAAAGGAACGAAATGAACAAAACATATAATGCTGTTTGCATAAAAGAGCAAGTAAATTGTTGTTTACTTCAAGCGTTCTCAATATTTAAAAAAAAAACATTTTACACGGAATAAAAGGACGAAATTGAAAAAAGTCTATATAATATTTACGTGTATCTTGTTGCATTTAGATTATATTCGTGAACTGTAAAAAAACTTGAAAGCAAAGTCAAATGTGAAAAAGTAGCCTGATTTGCTTAAGTGTTTACTTTGGCACATGCCTATAATGACGGTTTCTATACATATTATTATGTACTTACTAGTTTTTGTGCTACCAAACCGGCAACCACCCGTAAATATCGTTATCTTGATTAGTCTCGTCATCATCATTGTCATCACAATTTTATATTTCTTGCAAGAGTATTTTTTTGTGTGCGTGTAATTTAAAAGTACTTACACAGCAAAATAAATGAGTTTTAAAGTTTTATAGTTTTTCTTGTGATATTCTGTGGTGGTTACTATAGTGTGTAAGGGAGCAAGATTGTGTATATGGCATACATACATATTTACTCTAATCATGAAAAGTAATCTACCAAGTTGTTTTTCTTAAAAAAAAATTATGGTGACGATGAATCTTCCGCAAAGAAAAAAAACTATACAAGTGAATGTTAAAGTGAATACCATATGTGTTTGTGTGGCGATGGTGTTGCAATGCACACAGGATCCTTGCGGTTTTTAGACAAGCATGGATAGATGGTTAATATGATAATGGGTATTCTAAGAGTTTTCCCCAAGTTTTACATTACTACTGTGATGGGTAGGAAGGAACATCATTCAAAGGAAGATAATGCGATTCTTGATGTATTTACAACAGACAAGCTTAGAGAAGAAACGGAAAGTACATTAGGAAATGAAAAGGAAATTCTCATTTTCCTCCCAAGATTATTATTATTTGGAACCGCTTAGGTGTACAACATATAAGGAGACTGTGTGTGAGTCTGTACATGTCTGTTTACTCCTACAACAACGGTTTTGCCATTCAATGTTATCATTGCAATGCAAACCATTGCGAGAGATAGAAGAGAGCGGAGGGTAGGACTTCGACGACAAACGCAAAGTATTGTAGTGTGAACCTATTTCACATCTTGTTGAAGATTTGCAGCGTAATTCTTCTCTTGAAAGAGAATTCAGAATAGACGGGAGAAGCAACGTTGAAGAAAATACGCTCCATTTAAGAATAGCACAAGATTTTCTTTCTTATTAAGGCACGAGTACAAGTGCATTGGTTATGGAATGGGGAGCTGAGGAATTTTAGAGTATAACTCAACTTGGTTGAATATATAAATTCTTATTAAGGCACGAGTACAAGTGCATTGGTTATGGAATGGGGAGCTGAGGAATTTTAGAGTATAACTCAACTTGGTTGAATATATATCTCCAAAAATGGTTCATGGATAAATATAAGAAAGGGTAAAGTGGTACTACTATGTGTACGGGAAAAGAGGAGAAAAGGAAGACGAAGTAGTGTTTTTGCTGGTTACCCACATGTTTTGTTGTTAGTTTTACTGATTTTAGTTTGTACAACAGAGATTAGTGGGTGGATTTGCATGCATAAAAAACTTGTTACCATTCTTGTGCGCTACTAGCTATGTAAGGGTTGTTCATCAACAGTAGTTTGGGATAGGGATTCACACAATCAAAATTATAATATCTAACATCACACAAACACATATACAGATTGCAGATACAAAGCTATACAAACCGACAACAGTTTTATATACTTTATTATGGTATATGTCATGTCAGGCTAGAACTAATGATGATGATGAACAAATCTAAAAGTAGTAGTTTTCTTGATGGTGGTGGAGGTTTGTGTGTATCTGTGCTCTGTGTATTTTACTCACAATCACAACACAGTTTTCTCTTTCTCCATACTTATCATGCAAATAATAATGAAGATTTTTTTTCTCATTTGAGAATCTCATCATCATCATCTCTGCTTTATTCATATTTCTATGTTTTACACAAATGAAGAGTTATATATTGTTTGTGATCATCCTCATCAACAACAACACTTTTATATTTTATTTCCTGAGCATATCCACCCATCATCATCATTCCTCCAGCCAGACAGTCCAACAAAAAATGTTTTTTTGCGTAAAACTTTTTTGTTCTTGTCATTACTAGTGTACTGGCATCAGAGTTGCTGCGTTAAATATATTTTACGTGATGACGTGGGTGTGTTTTTGATACCTCTTACCATGGGGAGAATAGCGGCGGGAAAATATTTGCCTAAATTACAAATTTGTAAATGGGTATCCCTTTCAGATTAATCGCAACTTCCTTCCTGCACCTTTTGTTAATTCATGCGTTCATCTAACTCAAACGAGAAAATCAAAAAGAATGGCGACAAAGTATTTTTTTTAAATAATGTTTGCTACTTAAGTAACAAAATACAAAACTTATAATATGCCATATTATACCTATAAGTAGTATTTTGAATATGAAAAGATTTGATTGGCTCAAAAGTATGAGCTCTAGTAATAATGCTACCATCAACATGATCAGAAACGAAACAAAAAATATATGGAAGGAGCACTACCACTAATTTGAACAATATTGGCTCATTTTGTAATGGGATATAAATTTTCTTGTCTGAAGTCTTCCCATAAATCTATTTTCATATATGTCATGCATGCATCTCACACTCTCAGCGGGTGCACTCTTCTTCCACATCTACCACACTCGATTCCGTTCTATATCTAGCCTCATCACATTCTTTTATGTTTGTCTCGTTTCCTCTCTGCTTTCTATATATCTTTTGAATAATCTCTGTATTTCATAAGTATTCAACTTATGAAACTATCGGCTATACATATATGAAATATATACATGGATTCCATAAACTTATTTGCTATGCTATATTGCATTTTTATATACGAAATCCATATTATGTTTTAGAAACAGCTCTTTCCCGGTGATTTCGCGGTAAAATCTATCGAACCTTTCAAAATCTAACGAAATGGGTTATTCGGTAGATTCATCTTCCATCGCACCGCGATATGGATCGTGATGAAAGAAATTGGCCCTTGATTTTTCACTTATATGGAACGCCTGAATGATGAATGTTGGATAAATGCGGGTCTTGCTAGCTTTCCTATTTCTTTGCTTGTGCAGTTAGAAATGTACTGTTGCCGTAATAATATACATTATTGATAGAAAAGAGAGAGAGAGAAAGGTAGCTGGGGAAAACTCAAGCGGGTTTTTTGCAGTCGCTTTTTTTGCGTGCACTCCTCACTTTAATTCACAATCACAGTGTTCATCATGCACATATAGGATCAGAAATATGTGGCGATGAATGATGATGATGGATTGAAAAGGCGAGGGAGAGCAAGTTTCAAAAGATTCCAGGACAGATACAGAGGAGCTAACTTAAAGAAAACATTAGTTGTTTTTTTATTCAAAATCAAGCTGATGCTGTTCAGGTGTATATAGAATTTTACATGAACCATATTTTTTTACT
>JAHZNC010001020.1:0-12377 GCA_027744095.1 Zhuqinia jingwanae
TTTCGGAAAGAGGGTAGGTTGCCTGACAAAGAATACAACAGCGCTTGTGATGTGTCTCAAGAGGAAACGGGCAAAGGTACTAATTCTTCCTAGTGCTGACACAATGTCCCCAGTTCATGAACCCTTTGACGTGTTTGCGGCAACACTGGAACAAGTGAGAAGGGAAGACACTTTTTTGTTTGAAAATCCTCTGACAATATTGGAAAACGGAAATTTTAACGCGGTTCCGGTTTTAATGGGGGTCACGTCAGCTGAGGGATGTTTAAAAACTGCTCGTAATTGGAACATTTGTCGTTGACATATTTTTATTACCTACTCATCCTACCTATCCGCGCGCAAGCAAATTAAAGTTTTTATTTATTAATTAACAGGAGTTTCTGCATACCCCGAAGTACAGGAAAAAATGGGGTACCACTGGAAAGAGTGGGCTCCCCGTTTCCTCTATTTTGACCCTAATGACACGGACATTTCCGAACAAATCAGACAATACTACTTTGGTGATGGCCGCACATCAAATCCTGGTGACGACCTGGAAAGCTTTACCCAAATGATTTCCGATGGAATGTACTATCATCCTCTGAAACATGCTGCTACTCGACACGCTCGCCTTGCACCTGTTTACTTGTACTTCTACACGTATGAATCAAAGGCACTTCCAAGCACATACAGCATGGTAAGAGCAGTCACTCCAACCACATGGATCCCATCAGAATTCCACGTAGCCACAGCCGTTACTCATGACATGATGAAAAAGAGGTCACGGGCAACAGGATCTCACGAATGGGGAGTATGTCACGGGGAGGATGAATTGGTGCTTTGGCATTTTAATTGGATGAGTGAAATATGGAAAACCAGTCCAGATTATAGATTTTCAAGGGTTATGCTGAATGCATTCGTAACTTTTGCAGAAAAAGAGTTCGTAAAACGATACAATATAATGGCCCATTTTTGTTTAGCGACCTGTTCATATTGAAATTGTTTTTATTATTTTTTGTTGTAATTTCATAATAACAGTGGCCTACGAATGAAGTTCGAGGGTATTCCTTGGCCGGCTATTGATCCAAAGGAGGAACCCCTGCCCTACATGCAACTTGATGAGCCTCCACGTATCATTAATGAACCTTTCACAAAGTATTTGAGCTTTTGGGACGATCTCCAGGTTAGAAATTCAAACAGAATTAGTGATGACTATAACAATTAATCAAATAATTTCGGATAACAAAATAGTAATAAAAAAATAACAGCTTACAACAACTTGTCATCCTTACTGTGTACTGTTTAATTTTGATTTCAACACTTTTATATTGCATAATCAAATATTGTAATTAGCAGCAAATATGAAATATCATCATTTCGCACCTCGGCACTAATTATGATATCATCATCAAGCACGACAAATCCAACTAGGTTGACATAATAATATTCATGATGAGATTTGTACGAGATTTCCCTTGTGTGTTAACATTAGCCAAACAATTTAATACTAGACCTTGCTCCAACTTACTCTTTTATATTTACTGTTTAATGCAGAATGTGCCTATGTAGTATGTTAATTTAGTCAGTTGTTCATCAACTGTGTTTCGAGAGATTTTGGGGATTTGTGAGCAAAGTAAAAGAGTACATTCCATTTGTTTTTTTTACATACATAGGTACATAAAATAATTTCGTAAATCTTAAGTGCGATAGGTTAAACACAGTTTTAAAAATATCAAAATTACTTAAATTCATTTATTATTAAAACTTAAGTCTCCTCCGTCTGGATTTGGGACAATTACATGAGCTTTGTAACTACAAGGTTGAAGGTGTATGAACTGACTGAATTATTAATAGGATTCAGCACACAAAAGATAATTATTACTGCCACAAAACAATGTGCTAGGCCGGTGACAAAATTCTCGTCGTTTCCATATTTTAATATTCGCATTTTGGCTTACACATTATGCGTGTGTGGTAATGTAAAAGCTTTTGGGTACACAACCCTTCAACAACACACATTTGCAAAATCACAAATCAAATCAGTATTACTATTCGTGATGTCGAAATATTTTGACAAATCTACATGCATTTTGAGGTTATATCTTTTTTTCTGGTACTTTGGTTTGGCTTCCCCTTGTTTCGCGACCTTTGTCCCAACTCCACGGGATGCTCCTGTGGTAAATACGACCCTGGGAAGGGTACGGGGCATTGTTGACAATTCCAGAGGGAACAAAATATATTATCAATACCTTGGGATTCCGTATGCGGAACCGCCGGTTGGAGAGCTGAGATTTGAAGCTCCAGTACCATTTAAAAAGCCATGGGATGATATAAGAGCAGCAAATAACTGGGGATCTCCGTGCCTTCAATTTGATGCCATACTAAGGGGAAGGGTGCTAGGTTCGGAATAATACGCATATAATATATGGATTCTGCAGATATAAAAATATAATACAAAGAATACCAACATCTTTATTCCCAGGCATGGAAGATTGTTTGTTCATCAATTTATTTATAAAATCGGAAAATATGCCTCAAACGGTTCGAAAATCATTACCAAATTTCCACGAAAAATATTTACTATAAAAGTATTTTCGATTTTTGGATATAAATTAATATGTTTAATCAACCATTTTTTGGAAGGCGGATCCAAGCATATTATATCCTGTAATGGTGTGGATACACGGCGGTGGATTTGTTGCTGGAAGTAGTGATATGTATGACCCAAAATACTTCATGGATTATGATATGGTTATCGTCACAATGAATTACAGGTATGGAGTACAGTGTTATCTAAATTTAGTTATGTGTATATCATGAAGGTAAAAATTACTTGTGTATATTATATATTTTTAGGCTAGCATCCCTTGGATTTCTTAACACTGGAGATCATCATATTCGGGGCAATATGGGACTCAAGGTATGAACGAGATGTGCCGCATAACTTATGTCGTTTAAAATTACAATTAAATATAACTTTTTAGGATCAAAACTTGGCATTAAAATTCGTGCGAGACAATATCCGAAACTTTGGCGGAGATCCTAACAGGTTTGGATGTACATTTTACATAAGTTATCCCTTTCGCCTGACATTGAAATTAGGGGTCATATTTTGGGATATTAAACAAATTTAAAAAGTTCGAAATTCCACAGGATTCAGGGAACGTATTTTGTCCCTGGGCTCACACAAGAAGTCCCATGAAGCAAGCACTTAAATTCGGCAAATCTTTAGGATGTCCTACTGACAATACCTCGGTACTCACTGACTGCTTGAAAACAATGGACGGGAATAGTATCGTAAAGCAGCATTCAAACATATTGTCGCCGGTTCATACTCAGGACGACTTTTTCCCAGGATCTGTGGAAGCCGTGGTGAAAGACGACACATTTTTAGCTGACAATCCATTCATGATGCTGAAGCGGGGAGAGTTTAATCAGGTTCCTGTGATTTTTGGCATGAATTCTGGGGAAGGCGCGTTGAAAACAGCGAGTACGGTAAATTCTTACTTGTATCAATTTCGCTTCTCACGAATTGAGCTAACGTTTCCAACTTATTTCCTTTTTAAAAAACTTCATAGGACTTGAAGCTACTCCTAACGTTATGAACGCATTGGACACCAAGTGGGATGAGAACGTTGCCATCCTCCTTCACTACAATCCTGAAATGAAAAATGTGTCAACCAAAATCCGACATTACTACTGTCCACGCAGCTTGCCATTTCCGCCCTTTGATCCAGGAGACAATTCAACGTCCGAACACGATGAAGAACCTGTCACTGAAGCCATCCCTGTTGAGACCATCCCACCTCAAAATGCATTAGAAAATGTGACAATCATGATATCAGACGGAGTATGGTTTCATGCAACGAGACAAGCAGCGATTCATCACGCAAAATTCGCACCCGTCTACCTAAACTATTTTTCCTATCATTCGAACGTACTTCCCAGCACATACACTTTTATAAAATCTGCCCGAGTGAGAAATAGCGTGCCTGCCGAATTCACTTGGCCACTATATCTTGCAGAGGCGTATTTCAATCAGTTTGTTATGCAAAGTAGAGATCATAAAAGATTTGGTGCTTGTCACGGGGATGATCTAATGTATTATTGGAGTACCAACCCAGTCCTTCAAATAAGGACTGTTTCCCAAGACTATCCATTTTCCAGGGATCTTGTAAAAAGTGTCTCAGATTTTGTTGGTGGTTCACAGGAAATGAAATTTGGGAATATGACTTGGGAGCCGGTAAACAATGGCACAGGCAAGTTGAGATATATGAAGTTGGATAAGGATGGGCACATGATTGACCAGCCGTTTGCGGAGAGAATGGAGTTCATTGACAGTTTGGATATACGGAATCCTTTGGATCCTAATAATTGGTGATATACCACAGTTTATCTGTAATGACATAATGTTAGTATTATTCATATTGAAAATTAAAAAATCAAAGCATACAAATTGCATTTACCTTTGTTTTTTTTTCAAAATACTCACTATATTCGCATATGTCGTAACGTACCCTTACAAAATTACACACAGCTATTTTGGAAAAAGGGTGCATACGACACATGTCAACCTCATCTTCATCAGTCAATTTTCAGTGTACTTGACTGTGCACTATGCACGCACATCAGTGCGTGATAATCAACCATCATCATCATCATCATAACTTATAACTCGCTTTGTTGTGGTAATAACGCAGGCGAGGAGACCGACCAGCCGACCAAAATGCAATTTACCACAAAATTTGTCGAGCCCTGTACTCTACTCGCTCGCACTGCGTAAATTATTTTGTGTAGTATTTTAAAGCACGTGAGCAGCAGAAAATGAAGGTAATCATAAAACTGTAATTGTAGCAATCATGATGGTGATCATCATCATCACTTTATGCACATTATTGTGAAGTGATGAAATAATCAAACTTTGCATATGCCTCTACTGCAGCAGTCCAACAAACTACACCTTAAGTGTATACTCTATATCTAATGTCAAGAAACTGGTAATATTTTTTTTATATATGTATTGCATCTTTTCATCAGTTTCAAAGAATATCGTGGTAATTTTGTAATAAGCAATAATATAACTTTACGTCTTGTTGACAGTGTAATAAAGTTGCAACAATCATGTGCACATGTACACCACCGGCATGGGCACGACTTCATACAGATTGCGTAAATATTTGACAAAAAAAATAATACCTATAAAACGTATTTTTTTAGCTTCAAGAAAACAATAAAAAAATATATCTGCACAAAATGTACGTAATTTACTTTTTTTACTAACTGTAATAATGAATTTGTTTTTGTTAAAATGTTCCTTGAGAATGGTTGATGGATTTTGGTTCATGTTTAGTAGGTAGGTACACGTTTTATTGATATTTCAAACCGATAACTAATTTATGATCTTTATGGTAGTTTTCTTCTGGACATTTTAATGACTGGCCATTAATTTGACCTTGAAAAAAGTAAAGCTCATAAAATGTTTTCAAATTAATCGTACACACACTTTATACGTAGGTATTTGGTACGGTTTAGCACTTTACGTTCTTAAAATTGCGAAATGGAGGCGGAACATTGATATATTGTTGAAAATTAAACGAGTTTTTTTTTGTCATTTCTTGAAATGTCCTTCTTCACCTTACATGTAATGACATTATTAAGTGTTTGAAAGAATTTCATTACGATGCATATAAAAAAGGAACAAAGTTTATTAGTTTTTGATGGGTTTACAAGGAAGCATGAAAGTAATTAAGCTGGAAATAAGCAAAAAGGCGATATTTAACTTATGACAGTGAGACAAAATGATGTAATGCTGGTGTTTAGCAATGATAAAAAAAATTACCTAAATATGGTTTTTTATTAATTTCAATGCTTATGTATTCACATGCAACATGAATTAATTGAAAAATCCGAAAAGAATATATCAGATATTTGTACTTTGCTTTGGTTGATGTGATAGTTTGTTTGAACCCGGAGATTCGCGAAGCTACATGAAAGTTAAACTTGAAGCTTAAGATTTCACACACCTTGAAACGGTTATATTAAGGACTATACCACCACTCTAGCAAACTTGAGTATCACTGACGATTCGCAAAATGCATGATGACCTGAATTTGAAAATCACGCTGTAGGCTTTGTTATGTGTTCATTTATAAAATTACCCAGCTACATTTATGCATAAATGTGCATGCACAAACAAATAAATGGGCATCTCTTTTCTCAGCATACTATGTAGCATGTATGCATAAAAACGTATATTCTTTAATCGTGTAAAAAGGCATAAAAGAATTTTTGCATGACTGATTGATGAATGATCTAATGACACTCTTGATTCTTTTACTGCTGCTGCACAAAGTTTGTACTACAAGCGCAATAATGTAAGGACCATGTGTATGATTCTCTAAGGCACAGGATGATGATAGGTGTAATGTTACATGCATGCCTTATTCTGTTTTGCTCCCTTGCTCCACAAGCAATGGTAACGACAAAAGCAAGCAAAACCGTTGGGCGTCTTCATTGCCTTCTTCTCTCTGTCTCTATACCACTTCAATTCTTGCGTTTTTTCTCTCTCAATGTTTACAATTTCATTTACTATAATAATGACATGCCTACTTAAATTCAATATCATCAAGTTCATGAATTGCTGTGTTGTTATGTTGGTTGTGTGTTGATGACAATGCAATGCCCTTAATAAAAATCTGAACGTCCACAAGAGCGCATATTGGCACATGCTACTCCTAAACATAACATATTGTAGTAAAGAAAATCTCAGCAAACCGTCACCACACTACCACCACCACCACCACCACCATCATCATCATCATATAGTCAACATTATTACTAAAGCAAACAGTAAATGAATGATTTAAAGAGAACGAGAGGTGCTATAGTGGCTCCAACTGTATTTTTAAAATCGGTTGTTTTTGTTTTGCAGGCAAAGCCTCTCAAAGCGTCCTTCTGTCTGCGCCGCTGCTGCCCACGCATGGGAGACCCACTGATTGAGTTTCACTCTATTTGGTTTGGATGACTGGTTTTTAGAAAGGAAGAGAGTGAAAATATTTTTTTTTGAAAAATGCTTGAGCATGAAAAAAACTCGTCTTCAGTCAAAACCACGAATCAGCGGGGTAAGGAGCCGCTTGTTCTTCCGTCAAAGTCTCCCAACTACTCCACTTCGTCTTCCCCAGCAGCAGTTGCAGTGATGGCTGTAGCTCTCAGTTTAGCCACTTATCTGTACAACTCGTACATAAGATTTCATGGTGGTGAGCCAGTAGTGCAAACAACTCTTGGCCTTGTCCAGGGAAACCTAGCAAAATCAAGGGAAGGACGGCCATATTACGAGTTCTTGGGTGTGCCATATGCAGAACCTCCTATAGGAGACTTGCGCTTTGAAGTTGGTCATAATATTAAATATATATGTATATTGTATATCATATATAGTTTATGATAAGCATGATTTGTTATGTATGTGTATACAAATTGTAAGGACAATTAGTCACACGTTTGATCTAATATAATGTATGTATGCTCCTATATTACGCTTTGTCCAGCCGCCTGTGCCAGCAAAGCCATGGAAGGGAATCCGAAGTGCCAAAAGTTATGGACCAGCTTGCATGCAGTTGGAGGTGATGGTCACTGCAAGGGTGGCTGGCAGAGAAGGGTGTTTATTTGTGAATATGTAAGAATTCATTCGAAATCAATCAAACAAAATCAATTGCTTATAAATAATCCAGTATCAATCGTATGTAAAATAATCCAGTTTCAGTCCCTTGAAGACAACCAAACTACGTCCAGTTTTAGTTTTCCTGCACGGTGGCTGTGAGTATAATACAGCATTATATACAAGTTCAATTGTGAAACACGGGCATGGCATATTAAATTAATATTTTACTTGTCCGCAGTGTTTATGGCCGGTAGTTCCAACATGTACCGTGGAAAATACTTTATGGATCAGGATGTTGTGCTCGTAACCCTTAATTATCGTAAGCTATAGCGGAAAAAAATGTGAAACTGAATAGTTACAGTGCGAGTGACGATCTTTTGATTATGCACCCATGTTACACATTTTTCTGAATAGGTTTATCAGCATTGGGATTCCTAAATACAGGAGATGGTGTCTTAAAGGGTATAATTAATGACAGTATCCCTATTTAGCAAATGTTCTTGAAAATTATATCAACTTTATATACTTAACATATTTACTGGGGGGAAATTTCAATAGGAAACCAGGGCCTATGGGACCAAAACCTGGCATTGCAGTGGATCAAGTCAAACATTGCGTATTTTGGAGGTGATCCCAAGCAAGGTACTGAACGACACATACTTAATTATGTTAACTGGAAAGACTTAAATAATAACCTTCTGGGTTTCTGCTTCGTGATCAGTGACATTGTTTGGCGAATCTGCTGGGGCTTCGTCTGTACATTTCCAGATGCTTTCCCCACACTCTGCTGGGCTATTTCAACGAGCCATCTCTCAAAGTGGAACAGCGTTGCAAATATGGGCAACGAGTAAATCCCCAAAAACTCAAGCAAGACAATTGGCAGTTGCAATGGGTTGTCCTATAAATAACAGTACAGTAATGGTCAAATGTCTCAAAGAAGTAGATGCTATTAAACTGGTAAAGTATCATATTTCGAGCATGGTAAGCTGCATAAAGTACGGAAAATGTACATGATAATGGAAGCAAAAATCTGGTTTAGAACCTTAGAAATTATTACAACAAAGTTGAATTAATATATTGTCTCACAGTCCCCCATTCGTCGAAACACTGACTTGTTTGTGCCGACTGTAGACGGGGATTTCCTTCCAGCGGAGCCAATTGATTTATTGAGAAATGGTAGCTTTGCCAAAATCCCTTGGATGACTGGGGTGAATGCAGGAGAGGGATTGTTAAACACCGGAAGTATTTAAAAAAATAAACTTACCACGAGATACCATTTGAAATATATTATCATTAAACTTGATGTATGTGGGAATATATTTTCCAGGAATACTTGCTAGCTCAAGAATTGCTGACAATCTGTGGAAACATTGGAATGAATGGATGCCACTGATGCTGGATTATGACCCAAAAAGATTTGACATTTCCTGGGCCATAAAACAAAATTACTTTGCAAATTTAGCAGATAAACCTTTCACAGACGCTACAATTGCCAATTTAACGCAGGTGTATTCCGATCGAGTATATTTTCTTGATTCCAGGAAAGCTGCAATGTTGCATGCTAAACATGCACCTGTTTATCTATATTACTATTCATATCCCGGGGAAATTAGTTTTTTCAAGTTATTTAAAGCAGTGATGCCAACACATGAGGACTATTTACCTCCAGAGCTGAAAATAGCAATGGATGTGAGCAAGGACTTTATCACAAGATATATACTGAGGCAACCAGTAAGGTATCTGGATGCCCCATGTCACGCAGATGAGTTGCTGCTCCAATTTAATACTCACAGGTTAATTGAAGTCTCAAGAAATTCAAAGGACTATCCGGTCTCAAAGTCGTTAATCAAAAGTTGGACTGAATTTGCCAGGAACAAGTAAGATGATATGTACCATAATGCACGTAGCTAGTGCCAATGCCAAGTTGGTGTATTACATGCACTTCAAAAAAAAACCCGAATTTTTATCTATATTTTTATTCTCATTTTAAAAGCTGGACGTTGACTTACCAAAATAGTCAGTGGACACCAGTGGATGCTGGTAGTTTTTCTGGGGTTCATTCACCAAAGTACATGAACATTAATATTAACGGACACATGATTCCAGAACCATTTACGAAATCTATCAAGTTTTGGCAGGAAATGGGATTTTAGTTTTTAGCCCAGGATCTTCGTAGCCCTATTATTATGTGCCCTATTTACCTGTGTACCTTCATTATGGAAACATTTTGTGATATTCTTCTCTAACTTTAATAGCAATTTGGTTAGTTTCTGGTAACTTTTCAACATAACTTATATTTTACCATATTACGTATATATTTTATACACACCTTCCTCCAGTCTTTGCCATAGACATTTTAAACTGCCAAATGAATGATATAATATTGTTAACTATGTATATCTGCGATATGTAACCTAACTGTACCTAAACCATGCACATTTATATGGTGTCAATCACATTAACACTTTTCCAACAAGCAGTACAGTGATCTGAATGTTCTGTTTGTTTGTTTTTATGATTAATATGGACATAAAAAATAAATTTGACATCTGATTTACCATATACAAAATCATTGGTTCATGTATTGTGTTATCATTATCATATGCTATCATACTCCATAATAGTCATGAGAATTTGTTGCATAATATGAGAATATTATTTACGATTATAAAATAACAGAAGCGTCTTCCGTGCACAACTGCATGTGACATGGATAAGCAAAGTTATTAAATATTCCACTACAACCTTGATCACTTTCTTACAAACATACTATAAATTACAAGACCCTTAAAACTCATTCAGTTTATTTTATTCTCTCAAAATACAAACACAGTTTCTTTCGTTATCCAAAAATGAGTTTCGGTTTCCCGCATATTCCACCTCTGCCAATTTAATGGAAAAGCAACCTTTACTTGCGTATCAGCGACCTCCATCAGACAAGGTTGACAGTGACAATGATTTTTCACGCAGGAAATTAGGACATGTCACAAATAATAGGTAAGCTTATCAGTTTTGTTTCCGATTCTCAAGGCATGCATAAAAAACCTGTAGAATTGACCGTGTTTGAACATTATTAGCCTTGTAAAACTTCAGTATGAACAGCTCCATCCAATTTCATTGACTGTCATTTGTCAATGGAATGTACTTTATTTATTTACGTGCAATAGTTATCAAGTAGAGGTTACAGTATTCATATGCCTCCAGTAGTCAATTCCAGCGGTCTCATGCAAATTAATGTAAAAAGAAATTCGGTTGTTGTATATATCAGTATTTTCATATCTAGTTTTTATTCTTTTCAAAATTTTAAAAAGCAATATTTTGAAGTCTAAAAATGAAAAAATTCACTCTTACATCCAATAGACACAATGAATATGGAAGTACATCATCATCATCCAGTAATTATAATGACAATGAAGCCTACATAAAAGAAAAGGTAATAGTAATAATACTAATTATCATGATGGTCGTAAGTATATATTGTAACAATTTTTGAGATGCGCAGCCTCTTTAATTTCTCATTAGCACGTTTAACATTTTCTCTTGTTTGGGCATCTATTTTGAGGTTTCCCTTCTCATGCATCATTTATAACATGAAACTAATAATCAGTCCATCATAACGCTCGAAAATTTATTAATTTTTAAAGTAAGCGCATTATTATATATTATTGGTCCGTGTGCTCATTAGCATTTGCCCATCTTCTTTGTGTCAAAAAAAGGAGGAAACCGCTGCTAACTGGAACTAGGAACATGGAAATGAAACATGAAGATGACATTCGTTATTTGAACTTGGATTCACTCTCCAATTTACAACAGTACCACAGTACTGCTAACAATACAGCCCTCGCAAAAACAATCATGGCACATTTAAAAAGCTTTAAAATTCACCCACTGGTTTCGCAAATGATTGTTTATTTTCTACTTCCGGTTCTAATATGGTTGCTAATTTTACTGCTCGTTGGAAAGGACAATTTGCCGGGTGGGACAATGTTTGTTTTGGTACTTTTGGAATGTGGAGGTCGACTTTTAGGTACAAAACCAAATACAAAACCCAAATAGTAATTTGCCAACATGTTTTTTTCAAAATTCTCAACAAATTATTTTTCATAACAGGTTATCTCGTTAGTCTCGTTCATTTACCTCCCATGGTTGGAATGCTTGGGCTGGGCATCGCCATTCGGAACATTCCATACCTTGAGTTGATGCAAAACTGGGAACCTGACGTTTCCGCCCCTATTCGGCAAGTAAATTCAAAATTACTTTTTGAAATACTACACTTATTATTATTTCTTCTGAACCCATTACAGCCAACTCCGATTTTGTTTCCCCTTTTTGAATAGTTTGCGCTCGCTGTAATTTTAACGCGTGCTGGATTTGGCCTAGATCTCAATACCTTAATAAAGTTCAAGTGGTTGGTGCTGAGATTGGCTGTGATCCCTACTGTGATAGAATCTCTTTGCATCACCATCCTCACCCATTTCCTCTTGGACTTTCCGTGGATATGGGGCATTCTCGTGGGATTTGTCGTTGCTGCTGTAAGTCCAGCCGTTATCGTGCCTCGCATTTTACATTTCAAGTCGTTGGGATATGGTGAAAAGAAGGGGGTTCCGACGGTGATTTTAGCAGCTGCCAGCTTGGACAATGTGGTGGCAATATCTCTTTTTGGAGTAGCTCTGGGATTTGTCTTTTCTTCGGATAAAGGGACAGCAGAAATGGTACTACAGTGCCCAATTGAAGTGGCATCAGG
>JAHZNC010001021.1:0-21005 GCA_027744095.1 Zhuqinia jingwanae
TACATAAGGTAAGATGTAGTTATCTTGAATCTTGAACCGTACTTGTAAATGCTCTTCGGCAAGTCACCATGAATGAATAGATAATACAATGTAGTTTACCATAAAGTTTAAAGTGTACGAAAGAATACTTCCGGGTTTGATTTTTTTTGATATATTGGAAATGTGAAGAAAAAATGTATAATTATCACATGCTATTTAATTAGCCATATTAGCTTACATGTAAACATTAAAAAAATATGAGGTAATATATGATTCGTGATCGCCACTGCAGTCCTCATGTCAGCAAGTCATGAACGTTATATGACGTTATTAAAAAACCATGAATAAAAATTATGTAATCTTAAATTTTTCCAATGCATGTGCTTCATATAGTTTTTCGAAAAAAAATCTCTCCTTTTCAGTTTCAAAGTCTTTTATGATATGATAGTGTTGTTGACTTTTTATTATTTTCTACCTGTGTGCATGTGTGGGTGGTGTAAGTGGATGCATAATATGCATACGGGGCACTTTCATGCACAAACACAAAGGTGATATCATGTAATTCAATTCATGATGATGATGATATGGTGAGTAGTTGGTATGTACCTATATGTTTTTTATGAATCCATAAAAGCTACATCATCAAAAAGCTGGTTCATATAAAATCAACATCAACAACGGACACTCTTTTGAAGACGCAGAAATGCCAACATAACCATGGGCCAAAACCACTTGTTAATAATATACAACCTATGTTTCTCACATGCATGCGATGGTTCCTTCTTGACTAAAAATGAGAATAAAGAAGTGGATGTAATAGAACAACGTAAGTGTGGTGGAATAGTGGAGGAGGAGGAAGGTGAACAAGAGATCTTTTCAAAAATTGTGTAATACATTATGGGACTGGAGCAGAGAGATGCTTCACCATTCACCTTCACCACACACAGATGATGACATAATAATAAGACAACCCGTGACTCAGACGCTTTTTTATGACATTGATATCATTCGACTGACTGACTATATATTTATTGACCAATCTTCTTTAACTAGTTGGTTACAAAGATCTCATCTCAGCAAACATATTTTGTATTTTCCTTAAGTTTTATCTTATTTTTTTAAATCTACTTTGAAGTCAAAGTCAGCGGACAGTAATTTCTTCAAGTGTATCAAGGGAAAAGTGAAAATATTATTAATTTTTGTTCACAAAATGGCTGACAAGTTACTTGCAGTCTCCATAATTTACTTGACATGTCATTTCATTGTCAATGTGATTTTAAGTGGATTTGCTGGGGGTACTGAAGGAAGTAAGTATTTTTCGTATCAATAATGATGGGTTTAATTTTAATTTTAGCATGCATGTTACATGTTATCAATCATTTGGTTTGAAGTTATCTTCCAGCATAAAATCGGACAAATTTCGGAGAATCATACGGTCCAAGTCACCCCAGCTGGTGGAACATTTATGATATGGAATGTTATTTATCTTTGGCTACTTGCTGGCTATGTTTTTCGTAAGATGATTTTTGTTATGTTCAAATTGACGGGAAATGGAAAAGTGGCAATGTCATTTAATTCAGTAAATTCCAATAATTTATATTCCAGTATCTGTTCAATTGTTCCGCTCCACCGGTGGCACAGATGCATCTTCAAAACGCTTCTGTAACCCTGCTATTTTTTCCAGGACCGTTACTTTTGTGTTGATTTTGAACGCAATTCTGTACACGTCATGGCTATTTATTTGGGATAATCAACTGATGACGGCTTCCGCCATTGTTCTGGCGTTAATGGCAGTAACAAATTGGATTGCACTTGTCTCTTTAGCTCGCAAGTAAGTTATCACTAACAATTTAATTGTCTTCCAGAATAAAATTTCATTTTATTCAACAACACATTTAACATACAAATTTGTTGTATCGAAACATAGCTTATGGAACAACGTGGTTACATTAAAAACCGAAAATCCTACTGATCTTTTGGCATACCGAGTGTTGCTGCTTAATGGACTTGCAGTTTACACTATATGGACCACATTGGCGTCACTGATAAACATGGCAGTTGCTCTGGTATACGATGGGGAGATCGGAGAACCAACTCCTTCCCTGATCGCCCTTACTTTAGTTGCCATTCTTTTGGCTGTGTGGGTTCCGTTGGAACTTATCTTTTGGGATAACTACTTTAGATACATGGTCACCCCTCTCTTTGGTAAATTTAAATTAACTTATTATGGCTTAACTTTTTAAACTATAACCATCTTATGCCGCATGATTTTTATATTCATTTGTTGTGTCCTGTTTCGTAGTGGTATTGTGGGCGTTGTGCGGGATTTATGTGAAACAAGGTAAACACCCCGACATAATTGATGACAATGTGCGACATTTTACACTGGCCTTAATTGTTGCAACCTGCTGCCTTATCATTATTCGTGCCGTGGTCGTGGTTTACAGACATTTCAAGAGGCCATTATACATCGGACTGACCATGGCTTCTTCTGCATAAAAAAAAACTCAAAACCCTAAGCAAAATAATAATTTTGCTGGGTATCTCAATAATTTAATTATACACTCTCATGATTTTGTTACCATTGTCTAGTTCTCTGGTTGTAATTTGGCATTTTGCTATGAATTTTAATAATTGAATTATTCTCCACAAAAAAAGATTTATCTTCCTGTTAAATTTGTTGTATAATTTTATATTTTTGTTGGAATAAATGAATAAACAAATTCCAAAAATTGACGTGACATACATTTCATATTCATACTACCTTATTGTCGAAAATCATGTTTTTTCAAACAATCTACATCGAACTAATACGATTTTATTCTTATTGATTTTTTAAAAAGAGTAAACAAAATTTAGACACGTGTATTTACAAAAATAAAAGAATACGAACAAAGGTCGAAAAAAATAGCTCTGGCTAAAAAATACGAACTTCAAAAATGAATAAAACATGAATATTCCAACAAACTTTAGAATTCAATTTTGAAATCATGTATTTTTTTCAGAATTTTTTTTTAATACAATTTTTTGCACAGTATTTACATCGCAATACGCAGGCGCACGCATATAAGTACCTATTTTCCTCAAGACTCCCCAACTTTGAAATGAAGCTTACGCAATAGGAAAGTATCATTGAGTTTGTTTACATCTTGAGCGGTTTTACTGGGCAAAAGTGGGAATAAAAACTTTGTTGACATAACTTGCTTCAACCAGCGTAGGTAGGTATAGGTATTAGGTATAGCTTAGCGTTCATCATCAGCAGCATGATTTGCAGAGACTATATACCTAGGAAAAATTAACTGACACTTTTTCGGGTTCCCTTTTTTATGTACACTTTTCCAGTTCATCTTTAGGTGGTACTAGTAGGAAGTTGGGATTGGGACTGATTGGCACTGATTTGTTGGTATTATATACGTCAAATCTTTATTATTCTGTATTCCGTAAAATATGTAACAGTTTAAAAAAATTGCAGTAAGATAATTAACTTTGAAAGGAAGTAAAAGTCAAATTTTGTAGTTTTTAAGCCGTTTCACTTGTACGAGTGGGATACGTTATTTAGCATAAATATTCGTCGTCATTCCAGTATTGGTAAGCTCAGTTTTTATTTATCTGCTATTTAGAAAAATTGTTTGCTTGCCACCAGTGTGGATATTTCTGGGTAATATTATTACTCCGGAGGAAAGGGAATGTGAATGTACACAGCAGCGAAAGGTTTTAAAATTGCATGACATGTTTTGTATATTTTTTGTAGTTTTTGCCTAATGTTTGCGTAATGTTGCCCAAGCTGCTTCTCGCCTTGCGACTAGAATAATTTAGAAATCTACAATTTTTGATAAAAGCATATGGATGGAAAATGGATATCGATTTGACATTATTAGGTCCATACGCTATCCAGTTTCAGAAGGAACAAAAAAAGGCCGCAGAGTTTAACGCCAAAAGGGGTGAGCCTGTACCAAGCACTTCGTCAGCTGGCGCAGCAGCTCGCAGGTATTTTTTAAATTGCTTACTTATTTTTATAACGTACCAGCAAAGTTAAAGAACTGAAATAGTGTATTTAAATAGTGTAAATTGAAATAGTGTATTTAAATAGTGTAAATTAAAATAGTGTATTTTTCGTTTCAAGGGTCAATTTCACAGCGTTGTACAAAAAGCAGAATTTGAAGTTTAGTCGAGATATTGAAGCGAGACGCCAAGGGAGACATCAAAATATGGAAGAACATCGAAAGTTGAGGCGGTCACAGAAGGTCTTAGAAGGGAGGAAAGCAACGATTAGTGAAATGACCAATGAGTTTAACCAGCTGGTTCAAGAGGACAGTAGTAATGAAATCAGTAAACTCCTTGAAGAAAGCAGTGAAACCGGTTCTCCCATAGTTTCGAGCAAAATACTGGCATCGATGTCAACTTCAGAACAATCTGATCAAAGTACCAACAATATGAACAACAGTAATGGAAGTGGCAAGGATATAAACATAGCTAATGAAAATGTAAAAAATCTTAATAGCATGGCTACTAAGAACGGTAGTACCGTAGTCACTGCTCCTATCACTACGTCAAAAAATAATGCAAACGCCAACTCCCGTCAAGATCAAAATAAAAAACCTATCAGGCCCCCACCACCACCTTCCACAATTTCGCAGTCCAGACGTGATCAGTTGCAAAAATGGAAAAAGGAAAAAGAAGCGGCCGACTTGCAGGCAAAGAGAGTTATAAAACAGCCATTCAAAATGGGTGCCCCTGTAGTAAACACGAACACCAAACCTCAAATGAAAGGTATGTCTTCGTCTTTAACGAGCGTAGTGAAAAGTGCAAGCAATACGACAAATGCAAATAGTTTGCCCAAAGGTTCTAGTAATGTATCAGTTCCCGGCAGTAAATCAAATATAGCTGGGGGCGTCACGTCATCCCGACAACGACAACCAACGGTTCCGACAACAGGTCGTGTTCCTCCTGCTCAATTAACAGGTGTTTCCAGAACTGGGGTGAAGCCTTTACCAGCTGCAGCTTCTGGAAATGGAGAAGTGCGACGCGTCACACGAGCCATGACAAAACTGCAGACACCAACCACAACTGTGGGTGGTGTTAGTAATAATCTCAATGACAAAAGAAAAGAAAAAAATGGAGGAACAGGATTGGGGATCGCTAAGCCTCCATTACAAAAAATGAAAACACTAAACATTAGTGACAAGCAGACTACAAGCACAGCTGCAGGAAGAGGAGCAGCTGTCATGCATCCGGGAGGAGCCAAGTCAGTTGCTGTCGGTAGGAACGCCACAACCTCTGCTACAGCCTCTTCTGCTGTCGGTGTCAAAAAAGCAAATGTCTCAGGTGCAGGTCGGCCGTTGCCATCTTCTCAGAAAATAAAAGATGCAAAGAAAGTCGAAGGACCATGTGAACCAACTGGAAAAGATATAAAAGAAACTCCGCACCCACAGCAGCAGTCATCATCCGAGCTGCAGACACCTTCTCCACCACAACCGGAACAAAGTGTGACAGTCAAGAAAAAAGAAAGCCAAGCCAAAACCGATTGATGAAATATACACTGATTACAAGTATGCCCAATAATATTTTCAAAATCTGTAATAAGCATTTTGTGTTTTGATTAAATTATTTTTATTGTATCATATCTTTACTTTATAGCGGTCGATTCTCAGACGCTTGTCGAAAATTAGGAGGATTAGCAGCAGAATGGCGGCATCTCCTGGAGGAGAATAAAGATTCAATTTCTGAAGAAATTCAGGGGAACATCTATAGCAATTTGGGAGCGGTAAAGCTTCTTCTGGAATCCAAATTGCCTCAGTTTGGGGAACTCTTATACACTTACTTATTGAAAGACGAGGATAAAACAATCATCTTGGGCTGTGATCTTGAAGGGTGGTGGGATGTAGCTCATATCCAGGTAAAAGACAGAAACTATTATCATGTTTTTATTTTTTACTTCAAAACTGAAATCAACATGACAATGGACAATGACTTACGCATTTTATATATTATTGGTCAGGTGGAAGCTGTATACAAGGCATTTGAAGGACTCACTGAAGTTAAGAACAATAATTGGACTACACCGGAGCCTACTCCATCTAATCTAAAACCCAGGAGTTCTTCATCCTCTAAGGAAAACTTTACGGTTCCTGCTCCACCCCGTCGCCAAAAGATAGCTGCCAAAGCCCAAGCTAGTGGCGGACTGAAAGCATTTTTGGCTAATAGTAAGTACAATTAAAAGAGCTGTAATTTTGTATCCGTGATCAAGTTCACACTTAACTTATCTTATATAATCTATTTTTACGTTTTAGAGCGAAAAATGTTCGGCGGCACTAGCGCCGTTGAGAGTGAGTGCAATACGAACGAAGAGGAATCAATGGACGTATCCACTTCAATGCCATCATCATCTCTGGAGAATCATACCTCAAACGAACAAACCAATGCACCAACTATGGAAAATTCTAAAACCCGATCTTCAATTTCCAAATCCAATCTAACATTGACCTTGACAGATAATCTTAGCCGGAATCATGATGATGAGCAACCTAGCAAAACTTTTGAAGGTGGATTTTTCACGGTCAATAGCCCCTTGGCTACCCCCACTACACCTCGAGAAAATGCACGAAGAATCTCCAACTCATCTTCTTACGTGACTACTCTTAAGGGGAGCACTCCTGTATCTGCCGTTCCTTTGGCTTTGCGCACTCCGACTCATCTTCAACGGTTGAGTGGTGTCACAAGTGATGCGTCTTTACGCAGGGCGTCATTATCAATGCTGGGGGTGAGACGGTCAATGGGAACCTTCAGTAAGGTATGTGAACAATATTGCAGCATTGTAGTTGCCCAAAATTATCTATTGTCTTAAATAAAATTAATATAATTTTCGTCGTAAAAATGCTAATTTACTTACTTCAAACGCGAAAAATTTGTTTTAGATTGGAGTTGTTACGATGTTTGAGGACGAAAATCGACCTGCCGAGGAAGCCATGATAATATAAACATTGCTCAGAGAACAAGTTAATAAAATTTTGGTTTTAACTTAAACTTTAAATATAAATTGGTATGTGATTGTGTCATGTGGCATCACGATCACATGTACACATTGTGACAAGTAATATTACGATTAATTTTTTTTAGTAATAAGTTACATTTAAGCCATTTTGTACTACTTGGTAAGATTAAAATGTATACTTGTATAATTGAACGCAAATCATATCAAAGATCATCTATTGTTATTTATTCCACAAGTTGTGGGCCACAACTTCATTCGTGCATCTCTTCGGTTCCAGTATGTTGACCACATAAATCGACCGAGTGGTTTCTTTTGCCAAGGAGATTCCTCTTCAAAAATTGCGCCTATAATTTTGCGGTTGTAGATGTCGTTTACGTGTAACCTTCCTCCTGTTGTGACTCGTCCATCATTCAATTAAAATTGGGGAAAATATCAAAATTAACAGCTTTTGCCTCACAGTCTGTTGGCTGACATTCGTGCATATCATGTCTTTTAACCACCAGTCATCCTCATTTCCTCCACTGGACAGCAATATCAGTATGCTTTTTAAAGGATTCCTTGTCACACTATCCCCACTCTGCGGCTGGGTCGTATTGAAAGTTATCCTTTTTATTTTCAATCACCCTCAATATTTCCTGTTCACATGGCTCACAGCATTAGCCATTGGCCTACTAGCAGAATTTTTCAAAGAGGCGACGAGACCCATTAACAGAAGGGATCGCATACCCCGTCATCCTATCCAGGTAGCAGTAGATGGTCATAGGGAAGCTTCAAATGTGACAGTTTCGAATATGCAAAAAGAAACTAGTGAAATTCGGAAGCCCGCAAGTATAAAGTTGAATGACGCAAAATCTCCGACGATTCTGTTTAAATCGAAAGCTACACAAGATTCTGAAAATAATATTGTTGATGATGATGGAGGCGACAATGTAGAAGCAGAGGATACCTCTCCAACAATGTTCCAAGTGGAAACCCGGGTACGAATGAGCAGCAGATCAAGATCACGGTCTTCTTCTCGAACAAGTGCTGGCACTAGCAGTACCAAAGGATTTGGAAAGCCTGTTTTAGTCCGGATGAATTACAAATTGGAGCCTTGTCCTCAGTCAGAACAACCAACAGAACCATCATCGTCATCAGAAATAAAGAAAAAAGGAATAAGATCTCAGCAAACCAATATTTCTCAATCTGCCGCTGCAACTCCTGATAATGAGTGTAGTAATAATAATAACAATAGCAAGGTAAATGACTTGATTAAGAAACAGGCTCAAACAGCATCAAAGGAATGGGGTATCTTTATGCATGGCCAGCAAGATAAAGATCAAGTGGTGGAATTTGCTTTGGAAGCCCAAGATTTCTTAGATGATTATAACGAGGAGAATCATAACGACATATGAATGGTATATTGAAACTTCCGCATCAAGATCATGGAATGTTAAGATTNTTTGCATGAAATTTTATTATATAGTTTGTTAATATTTTCTTGTTTTTCCTTGTTTACAGGTAAACAAATAAAAATGTACCTGTTCTGATTTGGATTGCCAATTGCCACCACAGATTGATTATAAAATTTACAAGTGTGAGATATGCATTTATTTGAAACGATTTCTTCATGTCTGCTAAATGTCTCGTAAAAATATTAAATAAACTTGGAATGAAATACGCGTCTCTGGTTTTTGATTTGGTGGATTACAATGCCTATTGTACTAGTTTACTTTAGTGGCTACTTCATTGTCGTTTTTACATGTAAATACATGGCTACACGTTAATGTTTATTAAAAAAATATAATTTTATTTGGTAAAAATAAATCGTTGGAGACTTTTCATACTCATCCTCAGAAATAATTAGTTGCACTCAACTCATTGCTTTGCATTTGTTTGTTGTAAATGTTAGATCTATAAATTCGCTGTATTTATTATTACTGGTGTACCGTCAAAATTAAAATGTGTACAAATTTTCAAAACATTCGTCGACGTCTAAGGGAACAATGCCTATTGTACTAGTTTACTTTAGTGGCTACTTCATTGTCGTTTTTACATGTAAATACATGGCTACACGTTAATGTTTATTAAAAAATATAATTTTATTTGGTAAAAATAAATCGTTAGAGACTTTTCATACTCATCCTCAGAAATAATTTGCACTCATTGCTCTGCATTTGTTTGTTGTAAATGTTAGATCTATAAATTCGCTGTATTTATTATTACTGGTGTACCGTCAAAATTAAAATGTGTACAAATTTTCAAAACATTCGTCGACGTCTAAGGGAAATGGACGACGGTGGAAGCGGTGACAGAAGACGCGGTGGTGTCGATAGGAATCAAAATTATTTCACAATTTTGAACGAAATCGTGAACGGAGGCGTGCTCACAAAACAATATCCATTTCTGATGAGACTGGCTGTTGCATCCTTTTTTCTTATCATTCTTCTCCTTGTATCAAAGCAGTTAGAGTGGGCAGGCTTCCTGTTTGAAATTGTGAAGCCGATGTACGTCGTGTATGTTGGAGGGATAGCTATTGTGGATTTGTTTGCTCCTGTGCTTAAGAGACTGGATGGATGGCTGGGTTTGCAAGAAGAGATTTACAATGATCCACCAGACGAACCAGATCAGCAAGTGTCCGAGGAGGATGATGAGCAAGAAATTGAGGAAAGCTCGGATCCAACTGCAACTGAGGAATCTTTTGATACTGGATCCTCACCATCAGTTTCAGACGTCATGATCGATGAAGATGAAGATATTTCAAAGGCTGTTGAAGAACTCCATGGGACGCCTGGCTTCGTCTTTCCTATTTGGGAAGATGACGATGAAGACAACAATAACTGGAAAACACAGACTTTGTCAGCATTTGATACAGCTAAGAACAGTGGGCCAACAACAAGTTGTCCATCCACTGATTCACGTAATAACAACGGCGATGTAAGAAGACGCACTTTGATACCAGCGCCTTTTACCAGTAAAGGCCGAAGTTGTAATTTGAGGGGAAATCCAGGAGTAAAAAAGGGTGAGTCATGATATTATTTGTGATTTTTATACTAAGTTTAAAAAAAATACTTATTCAAATTCCTCCCATTCAGACACACATGCTACGTTACTTCGTGCACTACTGGAGAGTGAACTTAGGAAACAAAGCAATGCCAACAAACAGGAACGTAAAAGTAACGGGGAATAAGGAAAAGCGAACGAACAAAATTTCCAAGTCTCAGGTTTGGCTGTATATTTACTTTCATTGACTATGATATGGTCATTTTTATTCAAAATTTTATTTAATTCTATAATTTAGCCCTGGTACAGAATAACAGGAAAATTGTAAACAAATAAACGATTTCTAACATAAATAAACTATATTCAATTATTTTTTAAATAAATTCGGTTTTTTATAAATTACTTACGACAAGCAGGTACTATCATTATTATTATTATTACTATACATTTGACAGTTTTTATAACATACTACTTTGGTTTTTACTTAGACCACAATGTGGTCACCACATATCTTTGTCTTAGTATTGTACAGCAGTTTTACAAATGCTAATAATATCAGTGACATCAACAAAAATCTGTACCTGTATTTCTAATTTTGATAACACAGCATGCAATAATTAGATTATAATAATTACAGACTACAGTGTACACTAGCACACAAGTACAACAATTTATTAACAATTAACATATTGCTATCATTGCTCAGCCTGTGAATCTGGATTGGAATTGACGTTGTTTGACTGCTGAGCAATTGAAGTTGTGTCTTCACTGCCAGCGACCACATTTGCGTTGGAATCGTTGCGCAACTGTTCGTTCCACATGCTTGCGTACACTCCATTTGCTGCGATAAGGTCATGGTGCCTGTAAAAATTAATTCGATGTAAAAATATTTTTTATATTCCGCATATTTAAATTATTATTGGTTACAACTTTAAAAAATATTTGTCAATTGCTTACGATCCTCCCTCCACAATACAACCATCCTTCAAGACTAGAATCTGATCACAGTCCACAATTGTGGACAATCTATGAGCGACAATAACAGAGGTTCTATCTGCGCACAATTTCTGAAGTGATGTTTGAATCTGACGCTCAGTGGTCGTGTCCAAAGCACTTGTTGCCTCATCCAACAGAATTATTGCAGGATTCTTTAGCAGCGTTCTGGCAATTGCCACGCGCTGCTTTTCTCCTCCACTCAACTTCAATCCCCGCTCCCCCACTATAGTATCATATCTTTCGGGAAACATGGCAATTTTGTCGTGAATGTGTGCACAGCGTGCAGCTTCAATCATTTGACGCTCGTGGGAGCCCACTTTGCCGTAGAGAATGTTATACTTTATGCTGTCGTTGAATAAAACCGTGTCTTGTGGAACCACGCCCACTTGCTTACGAAGTGACTGCTGAGTGATTATTTTGATATTTTGCCCGTCAATGAATATTTCTCCAGAAATTGGGTCGTAAAAACGGAAGAGGAGGCGGATTATCGATGTTTTCCCTCCGCCACTGGGTCCAACCTTGAAGAAAAATATATACAAAAATAATTTCATATTTTTCCATCAGGCAAAAACTTTATCCAAAGTTAGTTTATCATACCAAAGCCACTGATTTCCCAGCTGGAACAACAAACGAAACATTATTCAGTACTGATCTTTCCGGAACATAGGAAAAGCAAACGTTACGGAATTCGATAACGCCACTCTTCAAAATGAGATCACGAGCGCCTGGTTCATCTTTAACTTCTTCCTCTTCCTTGAAGAGATCTAACATGTTTTCCATATCAATGAAGCATTTTTGAAGCATTCTAAACCAAAAAAAGTATCCCACATTAATTATTGAATTTTTTCTCCTTGCCATCTACATGTCTAATATCTCTCTAATGTATTTTTATAACATAAATTTATAAAACTAACCTGTAATAAGTACCAAAGTAGTTAAGAGGGGCATACAGTTGCATTAAGTAGGATGTAAACAGGATGTAGTCTCCAATCGTGAGTCCTTCTTCATTAACTACCATTTTGACACACAAAAGCGATCCCACAAGTAATGCTGCATTGATAATAAATAGCTGAATAAAATTTAGCAGACACAACGACGCAGTGACCTTCCATTCCTGTTTTTGGTAGCTCAAAATTGACTCAGAGTAACGGTCCGTCTCGAATTTTTCATTTTAGGATGAGTACAAGGTCCCAGCGGAAACTGAAATGGGAAGAACCTCCGCCAAAAGGAATGGTGACTGCACGTAGTCCGACAGATGAGTTGCTGGAAATGGTCATGCTGTCAACTGGAAACAAATAAAATATCGTCTTTACACGCCACGTTTTACTACAAACGTTGTAATTGTCAAATGTCAAAATTCTTATTCTTACCTATTTTCTTGTTGTATATTGGCACAAACAAGTTGGTTACTCGTCCCGCAACCAAAATGAGAACGCAAATAAAAACGTTCATTTGAAGAAGATAACTTCTTGACGGCCAGACAAATGGCATGAGTAATTTGATTTTGTGCCAAAGATTTCCAAATGGTGAACCAGAAGAAGTACCTTGCCCGCCATCCCCATCATTACCATCCGGATTCAGTCGAGAGAAACTTTCACTATGGCGCACTGTTGGGATTCCAGGAGCTTTCAGCCCGAGAATGAATACTCCCGCAGTGAACAAATATTTACAGATGTAGATACTTAGGAGAATAATATCTTGAGGTGTCTTCAACTTGAAGAACCAGTCTTCACTGTAGATATTCAACAATGCCAGGTTCTCGAAAACAAAACAAGCGGTCCAATAGAGTAAAAGGATTATTCCATGGCCTCTAGCTGGTGGAGCGGGTAACATGTATATTCTCTCGCGAATGACAAGAACACATACTAACGGCCATGCTAGTAGCCCTTGAAAAAATGTAAGGAGCATGTATCCGTACATTGCTTGAGGATTTCCAAGGAATACCTTCACAGCGACTTGGGAAATTACCACAAGTGGCATAAGCCCATTTAGCATCATCTAAAATAGAATTGAACCCAAACAAATTATTATTTGTTAAATTAAACGATGAATTCTCAAATCAAATTAAGTTTTTAAAAAAACTGACCTGCAACCCAAATAATCTGGAGTAGGGTAGCGTGTAATGTTGCACTTCAATCGCATATTTTCTATAAAAGAAAAATTGGATTGTGCCAAAGAGAAGCATGAACCCGAGGGTGACTGACGATGAAATGGTTTCAGCAAAACATTGGGAAACTCCTCCATCCCGAAAAACGTGTGGAACGAGTGTTTCGTTCGGAGGACAATATTCTTCAATTCGGAACAACATGATTAACTCCGTTGGAACAAGTTGTACACAGGTAATTCAGTAATTCCAGGAAGCTTCTTTCTCTTGCTCCTACACAAATGTAGGTAAGAAATCTTCCCTTATTCTTGTGATTTTACAGTTTTCTTTTTCTCATTGCATTCTGACGCCACCGGCTAGCTTCCAAGTTGTGACTGTTACAAAAAAAAGAGCCAGAAAATTAATAATTACACAAGGTTTTAACAAAACAAGCTGATCCAAAAAAAACCTTATTCAACATGTATGTAGCTACGAAGTTTACCTGTAAATTTTTTAAATTTCATCCACTACTTCCTTATATTATTTCTTCACTAACTAGTAGAAATACAACAAACTGTTCAATTATTATTAATGCTATTTTGCGACAATTTTTTAGTCTTTAGCTCAGCTGAATCAGCTATTCAAATAATTTTTGTTTCGTACAAACTGTAATAATCACTCTGTCTACATTTTTCAAACTTTAATAATTTGTTTTTGCTGTAACTAAAATGTCGGTATTTTGATGAAAATAGATAACAAACAACAAAACATCTACTACATTATCCAGAGTACTATTTACAATTTACACTACATATATATCTCTTAATCTCTTTCTTCTTTTTCTTTCACAATTGACTTTTCAACCCGCAAAATTATTTTTTTATCTAAAAATGCACACACCACAAATCCTAAATAGAGTAGAACCTGTTTCCCTTTTCGCTGTTGAAATTTGGAATAAATGGTCAATGCTAAACCAGATATAATGGTCGATGATATCAATATACTAATTGCTGATAAATCCTTCTTCTTAGTGAATACCAGTGTAGCAAGAGAGCAAGATTAAATATAAAACTATGAACTAAACTATTTAGTAGAGTAAACGTAATACCATGTAATCACCTACTTAACTATATGTAATACATCAATTGGTTAGTGTACTATTATGGCCTATGAAGTAATTTATGTGTGTGCACATTATTCTCTTTTGTTGATGAAAATGAAAATGACAAGAAAATGAGCAAGACAAGATGATGATGATGATGACGACGACTCACAATGAATTGTACTTCCAAGAAGGAAAAAAACCTTGTCTTGAAATTTTGTTGACTTGTCTAAAAACAGATCAGATGACTTTCAGCCTTCAGCTGAAGAGCTTACCACCGCTATTGCTAGCGATATGTATGTATGCTGTACGCTGTATTGTATGATTTTGTGTGTGTCGTGTACGGGGAATCAGTGCATTTTACTGTGAAACCTGTGAAAAAGGGTTAAATCCAGGTGTAATGATATGCAATATGTGTATGCGTAGGCGTATTTATACATGAGTGCTCTGCTCAGTCTGCTCTAATAATCTGGGTACGCATGAAAATTGATTTGTAATTCAAAGAAATAATTGTACGCTGCAAATACTACTGTTTAGAAATGTGATAGTGATGAGCATTTTTTAAATCTTTATTTACATGACTTGTTATGTTACATGTTATTTTTAAGGTTTAAAATAATTATTAAGTATATTATGTAACATCATATTTGTAAAATTTAAGATGGGGTAGTAAAAAGTTTCTCAATGGTGTCAATCGTAGGTCTATGACTTGGAATAGAGTTCCAACAAGTGACCAACATTTGGTAAATCTTGTCCTTCGTGGCCTCCCTTACAAAATGGAGTTGGGGTGGTTCCAAAATAAACTTCTTTTCTTTGATCACCCGTACAATGACATCATGATCGGTGAGGTTGTCGTACGGTGTTTTCCCTAACTGGAACACCTCCCAGATTAGCACACCAAGTGACCAAATATTTGCTGATGGTGTGATTTCCAACATTTTTGCTTTCGGAGCCACCGGGTACATTTCCATGTTTGCATACTCAATGCCAACTGTTTCTGGAGCTGCCCACCGAATCGGGACGGCATGTCCGGAAGACCAGTAATAGTCCGATTTGTACTTGTAGGAAAGAACATCCATAATCCCCAATGACCACTTTTCCTGCGGGGTTGGTAACTAGACAGTTTCTGGCGGCGAGATCACCATGTATAAATCCAGCTTGTTCCATCCACTTGACACCGCGGATGATGTCTATAATAAAAACAATTTACTTTAGTGAAAAGTCATATAAACTAATTAAAGTGAATTAACTTTCAAGTATTTACCGATAATCATTCTGGTAAGTATTCCGTCATCTCCAGCATTAAGTCCTCCAGGTGCATGTTTCGCCTTCACTTTCAGGTACGCCTTGAGATCTCCCAGGGGAAAAGTCTCGAAGAGGAGTATATAAGGCATTTGATCCACACAGAATCCCAGTAATTTCAAAATATGGTCACATCTTTCTGCTTGCGCTTGCCGGAACATTTTCGCCTCACTGAGAAACCTTAGTTGATCATCTTCCGTCGCATTGTTGCGTAACTCCCTTGCAATCACATTGGAAGCCCCCACTAGCTGCTTGATATTCAGTGCCCTTGCTTCTATTACCTTGCCAAACCACCCTTTCCCAATAACCTGTTGATATTCTATATTTTCTCTTGGAAAATTTACGTGGGGTTCCTGAAACCAGTCTTGCACATCTGAACCTCCAAATTCCCCAAAGGGATTGGTTGATATAGCTGTGATGCTTGGCGTTCTAAAAGATTTCAGTTCAAAGCTGTCTCTGCCGTCCAATCCCAAATCGTTTAGGGTTGGAAGGACGTCAATTTGTATACTTGAGTGACTCCCTCTTCCTCTTCCATTGTGTGTAGGAAGGTTGCGGGGATCCAAAGTTTCAAATGAATTGGGTCTGCCATCAGGGACGAACCAGTGGGGAGGTGCTTCATGAGTACCTGGTTTTCTCCAAAAGCACAAGACATTTTTCCACCATGCCCAAGTACAGCCAACAATCACCAAAACTAATGAACAAAGGACGGACAAAGAAACGAGCACGTTTTGAACAGAAAATATGGAACTGGGACCATCATTACTGTTCTGTCCGCTTCCTATTTCAACTGATGAAACATTATGAAGAAAAGACAAGAGTATTAAGCTAAATGCTAAAACAGTGGGGTATTGTGCGACAATACCCATTTTTTAAAGAAAAAAGACAATTACTTTTTACCATTTAAAAACAAAAACTGGTAGATTACTTAACAAATAAATGGGTTTCAAATTATTAACAATGTCCACAGTTTTTTCTCACTCTTGCCAATTTAAATGAATCAGCAATTTATTATTAGCAAATGTGAATTGACGCAGTCCAACTCTGCATGGGGTTTGGGGACGACAAATAACTACATATTTATCTGATAAACAGCGTTTATCAGTAAAAAAATGCTCTAGCTGCTTATCTTCATGTTTAGTCAACCCGAATCATGCCCAGCAGCCTTCAGCGACAACAACGATACCTTATCGCTGCTAATTCCTGACATTTTCTACGTAAAGGTGTTTTTAGCCTTAGCACGAAAAAGCAAAATATATTTGTGCCTGCTTTTTTTTGCGTTGTCAGAGGACAGGTAAACCCCAATAAGCAGATCTGTCTAGTTTGTAGTTAGTGCAATATGTATGTATATAATTTGATTGTACTCCAATAATGCAACGCAAGAAGGATGTATTATAATGAGCTGATTAATACACTTGTAAGTTAATGTCATTTTTTGACAAACACACACCTATCCCATTGTACGTTATATATACCTAATAGGTATTACCTATTAGACATCATTTCAACCAGGGTTATTGTTATTGACTGCGTATTAAGATGAACATAACAGGTTAAATGTATATAAAAATGTCACTATAAAATGGTAGGTTGCAATTACAAATTAGGCACACGGCACACAGATGGCAAATGCGTAAAGTTGAGCACCACCATGACTTTGACTAATTTTTTACTTATGACTTTTATTTATGAAGCAATTCATAATATTTAAATATATGATATGATTACGATAATAATTCAAACAAATAAAAAGAAGCCATTATTTATTGTAAAACACTTTTACTGAGAATTCTAACAAGGGTAATTTTTGCAATAAAAAAAATAAACAAGACCTCCAGGCAAAGTAAATGGTAATAATAAGTATATAGTAATAGTTGTAAAAAGTTCAACAACAACAAAATGCAAACATTTTTTGTATTTTTTATTTTAAATTAATGTTCCTAACATCTAAATGTGATATAATGTTGAATGTGCAGTATATATAGTCATCATCATGAATGCCATGATATTTTTTATGCCTAACTAATGGTGAGATTTTTACAACTAATATTAATATTTTGTTTATACTTCTTGTAAACAAGTGTACACGTCAACACGTACGTGTATATCTGTGTACATTTACATACATACATTTTTAGATTAGAGGTTAATTGTTAAAAGGAAATATTTGAGTAAATTGAATAAAAAACATGGCTAGCAAACTTGATGATACAAACAAGACAAATAATTCATGGTAAATTTTTATCGCATAATTTTAGAATCCGGCATTCCATTGGAACCCAAAGTTTTTGGGAACCTGGTCTCTTTGAAGGTGCTCATGGGAAAGTTTTGTCGAAGAGTTAAACACTTTTCCCTGTCAAGGAAGAGAGCAACGTCTTTCATTTTTATGTCATGTTCCAATGATCCCTTTGTCTTCATCAGTTGACTCATCGTGTTCTCCATATCCTTCAGCTTTGCATGGAGCATGTCACTGGACTGCTTCAAAGCGTGAATTTCTTTCAACAGGGCAAGCATCACCTTGTCACGACACAGTTCTATGCCCGGACGCTCCTTCCGTTTCTCCAGTCGGGCTTGCGCAAGCTAAAAATTATATGAAATATTAAATTTGTTTAAGAGAATTTTTATGTAAAACTCGAAATGTCAAAAATAGAAAACGGGGCATATTAAGACATACCCGGAGCATTGGCAACTTTTCATCCAACGCCCTTTTAACACTGCTCATGTGTCGATTCAAGCTATCAATGTCATGTTTGATCCTGTGAAGCTGCTTATCAATCTGCTGTTTTGCATTCAATAGTTCAGAGACCCTTGTGCTGAAACTGGAATTGGTCTCATACCAAATGGAAAAACATTCATCCGCACTAGACAACATTGACCTGCTCACTTCTGCGTACAACATTTGCGCGCTATTCCGCTCCTCTTGAGATTTCCGTATGATTGTCTGTGTGATTTGAAGCCAAGTGGAAGGGCTACTGTTTGCTGCCATTCCTTCTGTAATGTCCATACCCCCAATTTCACCCTGAAGCCTGGCCAAAAGCTTTACACATTCATCCGTCTTCCTTGCTTCGTCCTTGTTTCTCATGTCGCCTTCCAGTTCGTGACGAGCTGCCCGTAATCGGGATAATTGTCCATTTACCTTATCTAGTTCATGCAACAGCTTATCTTGATTCTTTTTTAGACACTCGAGTTCTTTGTGGAGGCACTCTTCTACAGCGTCATGAACCAATTCGACACCTTGCCTTGTTTCCCGAGTTAGAAGATTCTCTTGAGTGATTTCCAAAGGGGTCTGAATTCCTTTGAGCATTTGTTCCAAACGGTCCTTCAACTCGAGCAGCTCGTGGGTCTGATTAATGTTGTATTTCAGCTCAGACCTTTCATTTTCCATCCATGTTGCAATGTCATGAACACGGCCGTCAATATCTGCATTGGTATCGGAATGATGACGTAGTTGCTTTTTGGAGGTGTCATGGATTACCCCTACTGCTTCTGATTGGACCATTGTGACGGTATTGTGACAACATTCAGCGCCAGTACATAGCTGCTTATTGTTGATTTTCCATTCGTCCACGGAATATCTGTCAAATATTGTGAAAATTTTTTCATCTTTAAAAGAGCACACAAATTATTTTAATGTTGCTATGAATGATTAATTACGCCACGCCCTTCTTTACTTTGGACCTGGATGTGCGTAAGATCGACTGGCATGTGAGGCACAGACATTGGAAGCGGTCACCAAATCCGGAAACTTGTGGTAGTCGGAGGTGTCGTCTAACAGGTCACTTTGAGACGTTCCCTTGTAAGTTATACCTTTCCCAGTGCTAGAATGAATTTAATTTTTGCACGAGTGAGGCCCTAACCTTCAAAAAAGATACCCTTTTGTTGATATGTTTACTTACTAAAATGAGTTATCCTCTGCAAGGTCTTTGGTGGGGTTGGCTCTCCAAGGGAGAGCTTTCTTCAAGGCATGATCTCTGACCAGGGTCCTTTCCCCCTCAGCGTCACTATACCTAGTTCCCATGCGGTTCCACAGGTTACACCCATGCTCATATGAATGAACGTTGCAGGTATGAGTTCTGTGTGTGTCGAACTGTAATATTTAATATTTAAAAAAAATTATGAACAATAATTAGTTGTTGACCACGCTTTACCGTTAAAATGTCTCGAATAATTCCACCATAATTTAGAAAAGCCCCTTAAGTTGATACTAGTGGTTGTGTACACTTACGCTATGTGAAGATGGTACCACCGGAAGTGGATAAAAGTAGCGATATTGATAACCCATGGGACTCGGATAGTGATCAGTTGAAGAATAACCTGTATATCTGTACATGCCTTTTCACATACTGTCCGGACGGAGCAGAATTTAACGCAGTTATTCGGAAACTTTTTTATATTTACAATAAAACTACAAGATTATTAGTTTTGGAAACATTTTTTTTCCTACATGCAATGCATTACAACAAACAATGGCATGCTGATTCAGAGGCAATATCAAATCAATAGAGCTCTCGATTTCTCCGCAATATTTTAATACTCAAGTCAAGTCAGAAGTGAAAGTGAGTCCACAATTATTTCCTTCAAATATTTTTTGTGGTAGCTTAAATCCCAACTGAATAAACCGTTTTTATATAGACCATATAACCAACAAACCATAAAAATATTATTTTTTATCGTTATCCTTCACGAGCGTGATGGTACGCAGCAATAAACCTTGTGGAAGATTTATGTATACCTACGTACCATGTACCTTTAATGACTACGATTAATACACAAACCATAATTTAGCGTATGTCTTTGCGCTGCCAACTTTTTCTTTCCAGATTTTCCAAGCACAAAAAGCAGACTAGTTAGTACACGTTTTAGACGATTTGACTACAAAAAGCTAGGTTTAGATTGGAAAAATCACCCAAAAATATTTAGGTCATGGCTACTACTGCTACGGTTTATGTTCCTGCAGCTCCTTTACGTTCCCTCCGTCTACTTCCTGCTTCAGTGCGTACAAGTACCAAAAAAAATAATGGCCTAAATGGAACCTTTGCCTTGATTTCCCATAATATTATACTTTTTTTAGTAAATCTTCTCCTGCTGATACGATGTTGCGACTTTGCGAGTCGTATCGCTATCCCCCTGTCGTCATTTTCATGATGATTATTGGATACTTAGACATGTAGCCTGTTATTATCATCATTATCATCATATCAAATAAGTGTCATTACATGACATGGCTTTTTATATGCAGAAAAGTTCTTTTTACTGCTACATGCGTATTAAGTTTGGTCGATAAAAATCTGTTCAGTTCACTTTCTCTAGGAAAAAAAATTGCTCCGACGATGATATAGGTGTTTTATTCATTCATGTAGACAAAGAAATGTGAGTTCATTATCGCCATCACAAAAAAAGGCACATAGCACTCGCCCTATTTATTTAGTTGTGTGAGATTCGTGAGAAAGACACTTTGTCGGGTGGTGGTAATTCCCATCCACAGGAATCCAATTTTCATGGCGCTGTTAGTTGTTATATTATTGTCATTGTTGACGTGATTTGTAACTTGTCATTTTTCATACTGGAAACTT
>JAHZNC010001022.1:0-18589 GCA_027744095.1 Zhuqinia jingwanae
TCCTATGCATGCTCATGCTCTCGTTCATCCAATTTGTACGGAGATTTTTCTTGTGGCTGCTCTGTTAAAAATGGTTCAATTGTTCTATATTTATTGTTTATTTTCAAGCTACTACATGTCAAATGAAACTACATATATACAATTTACAACGTGATTACAAGACATTTTGCCTCTTGTAGAAATTAGTTGTTAAATATAAATAATATCAAATATGCGACTTTAAAATATTTTTCATTATTTTCAGGTCATCGGCGTTATCAAAAATACTACTAGTACCCAATACATGCTTTAGTTATTTGATTAATGTGTTTACACTTTTCTTTAATTACTTTCCGAGAAAACGAAACGAGCCTGGTCATACGTCAACATAATTTTTCCGTTTTTATAATGGATCATTTTCATCACGACTTCTTCGTTCGTCGTATGAATGTCTCTCACTGTGCGTTGTAAATAATTCGTCATCAACTTTATCCAGAATTACTTGATTTTGGCTTTGATTTGGTAAAGATGCCGCTCCCCATGGCTTATCTTTACAAATTACAAACATTGAACGAAAAAAATATATATTATTGTTTTTGTGGCAACAGCTTACATTCCAAGAATGCACTTGTATATGACTTAACACTCAAGACCATTTGAGTACACAAATGTATTAGACACAGCGATCACTGTTATGTACCTACTTACTTGCGTTTACCTAAATGCAAGTAAGTAAGTAAGACAAACATTGTAAGTCAAGTTTAAAGGGATTAACGGATGTAGATAAGTATTTTTACTCAAAGACAATTATTTGAGCGCACATATTCATATACGTGGTAAAGCTACTAATTCTCAAAACCAAAATTACTCAAAATTTCTTTAGAAAACCAAAATTTTGATTCATATATACATAGTTCATACGTACATTGATCATCAAACAATGCATCCCTCACAGCGAGCAGTTCTGGTCCTGTGATAACCGTGTTTAAATTTTCTGATCTTAATGGATGTAGCTCTGAAAATTTATCACAAGTCCATATTAAATTGAACATGACATATATAGATAATTGTGTAATTATGACTCATTTTCATCACCAGAATCACGTAGGCATATTCATAAAATGGGATTATAAGATATTTTAGTTTTTATCTTGAACTAAACCTTTGACTGCAGTAAGGAGCTTTCCGATCAGACGACGATGAACGGCTGGCCTTTTATTGTAGCTTTGTACAGGACTGTGTAGTGGAACCTGAAAATCTAAGAAAAAATAAGTTGCATTTTTTACACTCTATAGTATCAAGTATGTTTAAGAAAACATGAGTCATGCTGCTGCATAACAATACCAATTATTATTATACCATGTTGTTCATCCAATTCGGATACGAGATCATACGAGTAAGTTCTAATGATTTGGATTACAATTACAAATGTTACAAGAAGAAATTTTCTCATATTGATTTATTATTATACGCCTTGAATTACGCACCAGCTACCCGTTCTGTAAAAATATTGACCCGAAGTGGTTTCAGTCTAATTTCATACAATCAATCCTCCGTAATTCCCCAACTGAAACAATCATAGTCTTGGACAGTTGATGATTTTTCAAACAGTAATTTAAAATAGAAAATAGTAGCAAAGACATTAGGAAATGTTTTTTAATGAAGGTCATTAGCAAAAACACTAATTTACTGGACATGCATTTTTTTATTATGTTGAGATGGTACACCTCCTCCGTCGAGTTTGTTTGTAAGATAAGAATAAGCACCTACACGTGGGTCTCAAGCTTGGAAAGTGTGCAAATGGAATACAGTTTGAAATTTTAATAGCATTCTTGTTCAAAATATACAACTATTTTTTCACATCCATATTTTACCTTAATGTTGGCTGATAAAATGTCATGTCATATTATTATATAATACATTTCACGATAATGAAGAGATACATGCAGAAGTGGAAAGCAGTAACCAGTGGTAACTTACCACAAAAACACGTAATTCTATGCTGTATGTACGTATAATTTGAACGATACATAAAATAAAATTTTGGGGTGAGAAAAATCTCGCAATGCCCCATTACAAAGTATTTTACAGTAAAGTTTCCATAAAAAAATTCTCTAAGTCTCCAAAATTCATTAATCGAAGCCAAAATTTTGTTATAAACTGAAAACGATTTCAGCACCTGCAATAATACATAATACACATACAATGAGAATTGTACGACTTTACACATATTTATACCGTCAGAATATACACGCCGCAGGTGTATCGTACTTGTATTACGTCTCTCAAAATCGGTGCAGTAAGTATATAATAGAGTGGATGTACGCAAAGTATAAAGCAAAAGTACAATTTATCTGAGGTATGGGAATTTGGATAGGAAATATAGGAATCTCACAAACTGCTTGAGAAGCGTTTTGCTGAGTACAGCATGCGAACACACGTTCTCAAGAAAGTGCCGCATCCATGACGGACTAACCAATGCTGAACGTGGAATGTGATGAGTCATGGCTAAATGACTCAAAGGAACAGCCTCCGTTTCTTTTAACCCTTTCATTTCTACTCTACCGCTTTATACTCTACGCTCTCAACTAGCTGTCTGGCTGCTTTTGCATTTTGTCTATCCCTTTCAACTCAACCCAACCTTACTCGTCCAATAGAAACGCACTATAAAAAAGATTAAAAACATCGTCTCTCTTTGTCTCTCCCTGAAATCTTTTGTATGCTGCACTGATGTTGGATGTGTTACGTTTAAGTTTGTTATTTCAGTAAATTAATTGCATATACTGTTCATGCAGATGAAACTTTTGTCTCTAATACTTTCCCCAGAGCGAATTAAATTTTGTCGACGAAAAAATCTGAACCTAAACTGCCACAAAATTGTGCATAAGAAATTAAAGTATAAGGAGCGCAAAGATATTCCATTACATTTTTCTTTTGGAAATTTAACAAAATCGTAAAAATGATTAAACAACTAGAGAAGATTGATTTCACGTGTAATGAATTATGTGGATGTTTAGAAAGCTGTTGTACGTATTTACATACATAATAATATGTCATGTGAATTGATTGGACGCAAGTCGAAGAAAGAGTAAATTAGGGTGTTGCGTTGCATGATGATCTTCACGAGGTATTGAAAATATCTAATTTTGTAGTTCATTATACGCGGAAAATTATTTGACGACTGGATAAAGAATGTATGAATTGCAGTAAACAAAATCATCCACATGACAAACGACTGGCATTATGTGTAACAGAAGTGACAGCTTTAAAACGTTAAAAATGAGTAAGTAATGAAACAACACTCACTCAAAAACTGCGCATAAAAAATGAAATCTTTTGTCATTCAATTGTCAACTAAGTAGCATAATATTTTGTAGTAGCATGAGTAATAATGAGTTTAACTTTCAAGAAAAATAATTTTTTGCATCATATTTTTTTCAAAGTTAAAACCTGTTAAAAAGTCAAACGAGGTTAATGAGGGAGGATTAAAGTTGTTGTTGTACCGCACAAGCATTATAATCCCGATAAGATTATACCTTTTTTAGAATTTTCCATTTGCTGAATATTTTAAAACTTGATTCAATGAAAACTAATTATCCTGACAAATGGAAGGTGTGGATTTTCGTATAAAACCAGCAGAGCCAATCCCTCCAATTCAAACATTCAAGAATTAATTACTGAACTCGAATTTCAATAGTCATTTCAGTTGAATACTCCATACAATTTGGAAATGAAGGTTTGACTTGCTAATTAGGTTTTCAGTCATTATTTCTGATAATAAAAATAAAAATTTTGGTTCTTGTTTCTTTACAGGTTGCTGCAATTTTCCTCGTTATTGTTCTGTGTGGAATGGCGTTTGCTACGCCAATTGCCGACCCGTCCCTTGCATCCAATGCTACCAATGCTGAAAGACAAGCTCGCTACTGGGGATGGGGTGGTTACGGGGGTGGTTGGGGTGGTTACGGTGGTTACGGGGGTGGATGGGGTGGTTACGGTGGTTACGGGGGTGGATGGGGTTGGGGTGGAAGATACGGTGGGTGGGGTGGACGTGGTTGGGGTTGGGGCAAATAAACTCTGTTTTCTACTTTTCAATATAGAAGCAGCAACGACAAAGTATTTTTCCCATTTTTTGTAAATTACGAATGCATTTCATGTGGTCGCAACTTTTAATGTGGTTAACTTTTTATTCTATATTGTTAATTTTCCTGCTAATATTTATACAAAAGTTTGAAATAAAGAATTAAATTTTAGTGACCAAAGAGGATATTTAAAAAAAAGATAATGTTGTTCTGATTCATGTTATCTACTTTAACAATCCAAAAATACAGTGAAAAGGGGAAAGCTGACAAAATTCTGAAGCCCGCGTGATCTACCAAGAGGGAATTACCATGCTAACTTCTAAAATTGGTTATGGTTTGTTAATGGAATGATACTTCATTTGGCAGTGCATATTGAGCATAATTTTTTTGTAAATGGCTCAGTATTTGCCACTATTTAAAAAAGTGCCATTGATGTACTCTGGTATGTTGGGTTTTCAACCAGCACTCTAAGCATCTTCGTGCATATACATACGTTATTATTATCACCATTCACCAATAATATCATATTTCCTCTCAAATTTATAATGGTCTCATTTTTTAAATTATACACGAGCACTTCCACTACCTGTCCAATTTATGCTAGTACATTTTATGAATATGTAGATCCTACTTGATGTTTTTATCTTACTGAACGTTTTCATTTTGAAGTCATGTCTAGTTTTATTATGCTGCGCGCAAGCAGTGTAGCTACTTGTTTAGTGACAGCATAGCATTTAGCATTATCTGCTTTCTTCACATGAGCCAAGGGACAGAGTACATTGTTAAATTTTGGAGGGAGGTAGTTTTCGTTGGTTCATACTTTATTATACAAACATAAGTTCTATACAACAACTTCAGTCATGGTACGATGCAAATGCAAGCAGAGATAAACAAGGAAATTAAAATTGGTTTGGTGTCTTTTAAAACTTTAATACAGCAAAGCCATGTCTTTTGTTTATCTCTCGACCTCCTCGTATGCGTCTTTCATGTGATCACTCCATTCCAGGGTTATTTTTACATCCAATGCCTATGTTATTGAATGTAATTTGAAACATAGATAAGTTGCACACGGAATAGTCACGAAATAAAATTAAGAAATATATTTTTCATCTCTGCCCTTCCTGTATATGTGTGAAATCTGTTAGAGAACTGTTGTTTAGATCCCGTGAGTCATGAAAAACGAACTGATATTTTGCCGTGGTTCAATTTTCAGGCATGTGTACACTACACATTTGGCAGTATTTTTATATTTTGTTCTCTCTGAAAGAGGCTTATCAAGTCCTACGTTTTAAGATAAAAAATATCAGACAAGAGATCTCTGGGCTTTCAAAACTGACTTATAATAACTCCTAAAACAAAATAATAAGAGATTTCTCTGAGCATTCACCAAACAAATTAAGTTAAATTTTTCAATATGCTGAAAGCACATTTGGGCCACATAGCTAGTCGCCATTGTTTATTACATATTTCTATAACATAACCTACAACATATATGACAATCTGAGTATTCACCAAACAAATTAAGTTAAATTTTTCAATATGCTGAAAGCACATTTGGGCCACATAGCTAGTCGCCATTGTTTATTACATATTTCTATAACATAACCTACAACATATATGACATTGCATTGGATTTTTTAAGTATGTTTTGTATTTGTGAGTAGTCATCCTTGTGATTCTATTGATGCTTCTCTCTGCATAAAAAGTTCGAATGTAGTATGAAATGAAATGGCCGGGGCATGAGGAAAATCTCTGCGCGTGGGAAATTATTCATGCATTTCTTACCGTGGACTTTGACATCACATTAAATGGAAAATTGTATTATTATTAGTATTTTGAGTTCTGAATATAGGAATAATAAAAATTAATGGTTGGTTTGAGGAACAAGAAAAGATAAGAACTGCGTAGATTGCCCGACTTGGTTTATCAGAGTCTTCATGAATGATGATCATCTTATATACTTGCTTACTAGATTTGTCACGTCCTCCTCCTCCCTCACATTTTTAAATTTTTGAGTTACCAACGTATGTATTGTAGATGTCTGTTACCTTCATTACATGCAATTGCAATAGAATAATTCTCTCGCGTCCTGAGAGTAGCATGATTATGATTATGCTCCCTAACATAAAACATAATACAGTACTTTCTTTCCCTCAAATATTTCTTTAGTTTCCAGTCCAGCTTCTTGGTATGAAAAATTCTACACTTACAGGTTCTACAGTGCCAAAGTTGCAAACATATTTAGCAACTAAAAATGCCTCCCTGATATGTTGGCTATATAATATATGCTGGTCTTTCATACATTACATGAAATTATCACTATTACATGTATTAGGCATAATATTCATAATATTCATATTATGATATTATATGTATCCTTTTTTAGTTTTCAACTTATCATCAGCCTATATGAGGAAACGCTTTATGCAAAATACGGCTCATTTGCGAAATTGACATGCATTTATCAACAGCACTTCGGGAATAGATATTCAAAAAAAACCTGTGATGATTAGTATGATATCCTTTTTCAATTCAATTTCAATATTTTAGCCACGCTTAGCATTTTTTGTTGGAGAGTGTACTGTGAAAATATCCTACTGCATGATAGTATATGTTTTTAGTTACCTTAAGATTTTTGGACATTGATACATCCCATTTAATTGCAGGACTTGGGGTTTTAAGTTACAGTTTCATACATTTTAAAAGCATATCTCAGTTCAGTGCTCAGTTACAATTTTCATAAACCTACCTACATACAACAAGTATTTGATTGATTTGTGTACAGTTGAATGGAAAAAATTAAAATGAACGGTAGAAGGGTAATTATTTTAGTCACACTTTTTGTGACTTTGTTGTCCCATCGTTCGCAAGTTGTTAGAGGTGCGCCTTTGATTGATGACCTTATTGTTGGCAAACAAGATTTCAAATATGTTGATATCTACGAAGGCAAAGAGTCGAAGATTGATATCGTCATTTCCGGGCAACAAAATTCTGACTCTGTTCATTTCTACGACGCTCACTTACCACCACTGCTATCAACAAATCAATTAAGCTTCCCCATCGCTGGTGACGTTTCTGAATTTACAGTGAACCAAATTACTGGAAACTCATTAACAACCATTCCGGGAGGCGAGATCAGTAATTCATCAGCCCAAGTTGATATCATTACAAGAAGCGATACCCAAAGTGAATATGTCACTGAAAATGCAGCCGTTGAAACTACTGATGATCCGGAATTGGTTTCGTATATTACCGTGAGTGAAAGCGACTTGGAAGGGTCCAGTGAATCATACGACGTTGAGATTTTGCCCCCAGAAGGTATCACTTTAATTGACTGCACAACGTCAGCCTGTGATGACGACGACGATGACGACGACGATGATGATGATGAAGAAGAAGTAACTTCAACACATTTCAGACCTGCTGATATTCTAATAAAAGATACAATGACAGTAGCGGAAATGGAGACGGTAGCAGATTTTTTCTTTGATGTGGGATTGTGGTGAGTATAAAACATGTATAACGTTAATTTTCTCCCATGACATGCTTAACTAATAATTATTAAGTAGCGTAATTATCTAAGTGATATGAGTGACATGCTTATTTAGTAATAATTATTAGCGCAAACATGTAGCATAAAATTTTCCTCATACCACCGGATTCAATATTTTTCTCGTTTAAAAAAATTGCAGCATGAAATTGCGCACGTACAAAATCAACGAAAAGGGCGTTGACGCCAAACCTGTTCCTTCATCAACAATACTCAATACATCAGATATTATTGATGATGTCAACAAATGCAAAATCGAGCTTGTTGCAATTCGAAACTATCGCAAAATTGCCAAGAGTCAAGCTCATAAAGCAACACCAGAACAAACGAATGATCTTTCGAATTTGAATGAACATTTCCGTTCACTTGTCATGGGTTCCCCTTCGAAGCCGCAAATCCCAACGGTTGATACGACAGAAGAAGATGACCTAGATGAACTAGGCTTTTCCATTTTATTTACTTCTGACATGGTACTCAACAATCTTGCAAGCCGTGGAGTACCAGTACCAGCTACGGGGGATGGAAAAGCTCCTGATGAAAGCACATTGTTTCAAAATTTAAATACCAGTCCAGACAAACCTGCATCAACTATTGACCATGAGGATCATTGTGGATTGTGTGATGATCCCCCCTATTTGATGCCTATTGACTTGCCAGAAGGAGTCAATGCACCAGCCAAGAAGGAGAACGTAACCATTCAACGCGACAGTAATGGCGGTGCTTACGTTAAACCAAGGACAGGTTTCTATCATCCTCTTTATATATTCCCCATCCTGTTGAGTAGTTTCATACTTTCATGCATTTTTGGAACAATCTACAATAAATGCTTGGGACGGACTGAGGACAGAACCAAAATTCTGAAAGTTCCAAGGATGGCCGTTTTTTCTGATGCACCACGTAAAACCAGCACCTTTCATCCTGATATGATGACAGCAAAGAAAAACAAGACCTTTGTTGTCTGAAATTCAATTTTTCTCTCTCATCTAACTATGAAATGATACAAATATAAGGTAAGCATCCAAATTTTTTCAAGCATCCAAATTTGTGCGCTCTAAAAAGTCAACATTATGAACGAAATGTAATTTTAACGTGCGTGTTTTTTTTAATTTATGCAATTGTAACAGATCCATGGTCCATTTGTGACGATAAAGTCTCTTTATTTACTTTAGCAGGTGGTAAGACGTTTAATATTTTCTACGTACTTTAGGTTTTAGGTACTTTAGGTACTAAGAATAATGATCTACATAATATACATCCCTACATACATGATATATATTGTGTTATATTCCTTGTTGTGAATGCTGTCATGTTGCATTTTTTATCTTGATATGTATATATAAAAATTGAAAAATTGTAGTGTAGCTATAAAGATTTTATTGTAGTCTTATATGAATTTAGATTAATCCTTTTGCTGCACCTGCTCTTTACTTGTTATGAAAAGGTTACACATCCTTTTTTAGTTTTAATTGTATACTATTATCGACCATGGATAACTAATGAATAAAAATAATTTTTTTCTAAAAGTACGTAAAATGCAAAGATTTTCTATTCTCGCATGCGCATGTATATATGGTTGTAATTCATGCTCACTACGAACGATCACTCAAATATCATACCTAAAAGGCAACACAGAAAGTTCATCGATATGGATGGATATTTAAGGATAAGCAGACTCGCATGCGCATGTATATATGGTTGTAATTCATGCTCACTACGAACGATCACTCAAATATCATACCTAAAAGGCAACACAGAAAGTTCATCGATATGGATGAATATTTAAGGATAAGCAGTTGTTTGTAAAGGGTTCTCGATAAATCAAAAAATCGGCCGATTTTGCAAAAAAAAAGTATCTTTCTTAGTCAGTAAAAATTGTTGGCATGTGTATGTACCCAATACAAAATAATGAAGATGAACAGCATGTAGGAAAATAATTCACAATTGACAGTTCATCCAACGTTCCTCCAGCAACTTGTTCATTTATCAGATCAATATTTTCTATTGACACATTCGACACTTTATAAGCTACCTTACTTTAGTAATAAATTTACACCCAATGAATTTATTTCTGAATCCGTGAGGGAAGGAAGGTTGGGCGATCCAATATCAAATCTAATCTAATCTATCTAATATCCAATATCAAACTATTATCTCAAATGCATTTTGTGAAGAATTTTAGCAAGGGTGAGTAATTTGGATCATAAGAAATAATTCACAATTGACAGTTCATCCAACGTTCCTCCAGCAACTTGTTCATTTATCAGATCAATATTTTCTATTGACACATTCGACACTTTATAAGCTACCTTACTTCAGCAATAAATTTACACCCAATGAATTTATTTCTGAATCCGTGATGGAAGGAAGGATGGGTGATCCAATATCAAATCTAATCTAATCTATCTAATATCTAATATCAAACTATTATCTCAAATGCATTTTGTGAAGAATTTTAGCAAGGGTGAGTAATTTGGATCATATTTATCGTTGTCACTTAGCAAACATGGTTTATTTCATACTTTGTAAAATTCGATCATTTTCTTTTGTCCACCATGATCTACCGGTACATTTCAGAATTGCATGCATGGCAGCCACAAACATACAAAAAATACATATATTATATATCGTATCATCATAAAAGCTTTAATTCATTTCAAACTGGAAAAAAGTATTAGAATTCATTAATCTTCTAAATCCTAATTGGCGTCGTCTGCTCCTATTCATATTACAAATTTTCGGTCATAAAAAACCGTGTTTTACCATCCCACAGAACATGTATTGCATTATCATCGTTATTATGATGATGATGATCATCATCATCAGTGTAGTAGTATCATTGCAATCTACACAACAAAAAATTGAAGGGGGAAGCATAAATAGGAAGATCATGAATGTAGAATTTGACACAAAAAAAAGAGAAAAAAACATGACAAAAAATGCTGAACAGAGGGACTACCATTCATGAAAAGAATTTTATTGAAACGAGGTCAGTTACCACTACTGAAAGAGTTAAATGCAGCATAAACTTTCCATTTTAATTCAATGAGACTTATTATCGTATAATATATTATTAGTATACGAAAAAGGAGACAAGAAGGGTACACACACAATAAAAACGTGAAAAACATTAAACATTCATTTTTTTGTTGATTTTGGAATCGATAAAGGGAGCTTGGCTTAAATAGTAGAGACTGGAGAAGATGAGAAGCACAAAAAAAATGTATAAATAAATGTATGAGTATTGAACAGAAAGCTGAATGGAAAACGACTGGCTTTTAAACTTGATGACATGAGCATTATGAATAATAGTGAACATGTAAGCATATCATAATAATATAGCAGCAGCAGCAGCAGCAGCAGCAGCGTTGAAATATATATTTTTTATGTAGCAGCAAGTAGCAGAGTTATATTTTAATGTGAGTTGTGTCGCCCGGCAAAGCAAGTTGCATTGACGATGATGATTATTTTGAGATAAGAGAAAGAGAGGGAGCATGAAATATACAACAAACAACTTTACTTTATCGAAAAATCAGCATTTTGACATGTAAAGAAAGAATGGATCAAATAACCCCATAAAACAAATAAGGGATCTTTCTAAAAGCAATAATATTCTGTTGTGTTAAAAGACCATGTAGTCAACGCCAAAAACCATCAACCAGAGATCGTAAACCTTAAAGTTTTTGCTACTACTGTTTTCTGTTTGAAAGGGTAGTAGGGTCAGTAAAAGCAGAGAAGAGACCATGTGTGGTGTGTGTGTAATACACACTGTGTATTTTCTTCTTCTTCTTTCTCTCTTTCTCTATCTGCAAACCTTATTGCCTACGTGCGTATGTATATTCAAAGGCTCTCAAAATAATGTATCATGATGGGATTGGGATTAATGTATCTTCTTGAACGTGAGTTTGGGTTGTGAACTCAATTCACCATATCACGATATTATTATTACTGCATGGTCCTTTTTTTCTTCATAAATAAAATGAGACAAAACAACCCTACCGAAATAAACATTGAGTACAACAAGTTCACAAAACTGGAAGAAAGATTGGGTATTTATTGTTATGTAAGTATATCTGCTGAGTAAACAAGACCTTTGCAAGTGTCTGTCAAAGAATGTCGTCCCTGTTCACTTGAAGTGCTACACACACACACACACACACATAGCTCTTTCGTCGGCTCTTAAAAAAATTTAAACTGGATTTCTATCTCCAGTCATAACCCAAAAATCCTATCTCGACACACAGTAAAGGGAATTGCCTAAATTTTATTGCTCGGAGATTTTTTGTCTGGTTTGGTTCATTTTTAAAAGCAGAAACGGGAAATGAGTTTGAAAAAAAGAATGTGGAAACGGCAAATGGATTTTCACAAAGCAAAAAAATATATGAGTTGTATGATTGTGTACGATGTGGTGGTGGTGGTGATGCAAGTGATGAACATATTGTTGTACAATGCGCATGTATACAATGATACATACATACAAATACAACATATATTTTATCTTTCTACATGGATGAATGGAGTTATGGAACGGATCTGAAAAAGCCACAGAGAACAAGTCCGCTAAAAATTTACCCCTTGTTTCCTGTGTCATCTCTCCGTAAAAATAGATATCAAGCATTAAAATTCGTTCCTTTTTCTGTTTTACTATGAGAGTGACATTTTACTACATAGCCTTACGGCATACGCACCGGAATCGGGGACAGGAGGACACACATGCTACTACTTTGAAACCCTATTTCAGTGTCAAAAATGTACTTGCTATTATTATTACTACTAGAGTGGGACTGGACGCAAACGCACTTATGGATTTAAGGTATTCACACGCATTTTTTCCAGCAGACCGGAGATGGATAGAAGAGAGGACCAGGGCAGGAATATGCTTTAAAGGGGAAAGATGAAATTGAAAACTCTAAAAATGAAACAAGAAAATGCAAGTAAAGTGCCTTTTTTCGTTATCCGTGTAAAAGTAACATATTGCCTTGCATCATCACACATTACCGCTGAGTAATTGTCTGCCATTCTATATCGTATATTATTATATGGAGATCCCTATTATATCCGTACCGGCCGGTATAAAGTAGTAAGAGAGCGTAAGTTTATGCATCAATATTGTATACTCATATTGGAGAGACGTGACAAGTCGTTTTTAATAGGGCAGTTTTTTTTGTAGTAGTACGAATCTACCTACAAAGCATTTAAGTGCCTTTCTTGCATCTCAGACGGAAGGTCCTCAAAACAAAAAAGTGAAATTGAAACAGTTGACATACGCAACATGATGTGTTTGTCTGGCATTGAAACCGTGATGTTTGTAAATTGAGTCGCAGTCAGTCAAAAACAGCTGCATGACACATTGCATGATATTTTTTGTCGAAATATGAAGTGCAACTGAAATATGATAAAGAGAGCTCTATTTATATTTCATAAGAAACGGAAGCAAAAAACGGCTATATGTACAACTTAGTTCTAGTGGACTACATATTATGCTTAGGTATATAAAATATACTGTAGACTTGGGATGCATTATATTTATTTAAGTATTATTTTTGACACTTTCCAACAACTTGGCACATAACATCATGCTTGCTGCTATGATATGATTTTACGTGAGAATCAATGGCAGGGTAGATTTTTTAGTTGAATTTCTTGCTGCTGCTGGCATAAAGAAATAATTTTTATGACTACATCATATATGTATACAGCTTTGTTTTCTGACTCAAGTTCAGAGTTCAGCGTCTAAGAATTTTACTGTTTTATTTGAAGGTAAAATGTTGGTACATTTATATGTGTCTTGTTTGTATACTATATAATATGCGTACATTTGAATGTATTCCATTGTAGCTAGTAAAATGGCATGGTATAGAACAAAGTGCGGAGGGCAGATATTACGATAAGTTGTACAACTTTTTTACGGGGTGTGGTGGTGGGGAGCAAAGTTTGGACAAGTTTGTTTGTGCAGCTCGTAAAAAACGCAACAACAATTCATGCAAATGACAAGGGGCTAAAATCTGGGTTGTCTTTTAATTTTTAAACGAGTCGGATCAAAACCGAAATGAGTCCATCGAGCATGGAAATCTCTTTTATTTGCTGTGAACAATCGGGGTAGTTTGCATTTTGCATATATTTAAACTAAACGCATGAATGAATCCTACGATTTTTTACTGGGTTCCACTTCCACATATTATATATTTGTTTTACTTTTTTTGTACAATAGAATAGTTATTTTTATTTTTTTCCAGCCAAGTATCATTCATGTGGATGAAAACTGCTCTCCTTTATTCATTTCCCATGCAATTCGTTTCATATTTTTTTCTTCTTATTTTAGTTGAAAGAACAATTTTAATTTAAAAGCCCCAACCAACATTTTGATGATCTAGTGGTAGTGGTGGTGATGGTGGATGCGGCAGTGGTGACGATGTGCTGAATAGCTTTTAAAACCAAAAAATATATGAGTATCTGCAACTGTCATATTTTCCCATCTTCATTTTCATATACGCACCGCATAGTATAATGAGTTCTTTGTCTAAAAAAAACAACAACGGTCCCTTTTCTTTCTCTTTTTTTTTTTTTTTTTTTAAGTTGGGCTTTAGTGAGCTCTGCACACTGCGTGTGTACTGCTTGTTGGATTAAAATGAATTATCATTATCACTACAAGTTGTTGTAATGTAAACTGTCATCGTATTGTCATCGCATAGTAGAAAACTAGATTCGTAAATAAAATGGTTGATGTTCTTTTACACATGTCCAAAAATTATGTTAGTGAGCGAGCACACTATATTCGTGTGCGCCGCACTACTAAATACACGTACAAGGCTGATGACAAGAATTTTATGAGATACAAATTTATGCAAGCTAGGGATTAGTCATTTTGACAAGACTTTAATGTGACATAAAATACATTAAACAATTCTAGCAGCGTACTGAAAATGGAAATGAGAAAAAAAAAGTTAAATCAGGGAGAGAACAACTAATGATGTGATACATGGGTCATGTGTGGGACTGTGGGATCGGGGTTGGGGATGTGTACAAGCTACTGCATACATATTTGTATACATATATACGTATACTTTTGTGCTTTGTATTATGTCCATGATGACTTTCTGTATGAGAATGGGGCTACGTGAAATACGAGGAATTCTGGAGAAGAAAGATGGAAAGAAATTCACATAATACCAGTAACAACGCAACGTATTAAATGACCGAATGTGCATTATATCTACAAAAATATTACCATTTTTATGACAGAAATGCATTTTCTTTGCATAATGCTTATTACTACTATGGACTTCATGATATATTGCCTTGTGTACTATTACTATTATATCATGGATTGTGTGCGATCAATATTGATCCCTACGTACGGACTTTTTTTGCCCCTGTTTTCTGACTATGAGTCTTAGAAAAAGATAAAATGTTTAAACGAGATGAAGGAATAACGAAGCGCACTAGAAGAAAACTAAGGATCGTTCCGACTATATGTTACAAATATGATGTAATTCTGTGCGCTTCTTCTGATACGTTTTGGTGATGGTACGTATATAAGGACGGGAACATTATATAAAGCAACTGCATCTACGTATCGCTACTTGACAAATGGGGAAATTTCATCTTCTTCAAGTTCAAAGTATAATTTGTTCGATATTAGCAACCCTCTTCTCTCTTTCTATTAAGTATTCCTTTGTACAAATAATAATGTTTCAAAAGTAAGGCTGGTAGTCTCTTTTACATAAAATGATACTACTACTACTTACTTTGGGAAGTAACTGCTGTCACTAGACATAATATATGGAGTATGGAACCTTCCTCCGACTCAAATGATGCTACTGCAATAATAAAAAAGCATACCAGTAACGCACTGTTGTGGTCTTTAAGTCGAAATGCACACAAAAGCGTCTTGCAGCAGGAGGCAACTTTTATTATATTGACCCCCTGTGAGATCATTATCGTTTTGATGTTGTTAAATTCTATGAATTGGATCTCGGTGGATATGATGCTTTTTTGGTCATGAATTTTTACTTCAATATCAGTTCATTGAGTTGTTATACTTATTATAATTATAATGTATATTTCAGCTGGGATTTATACATACATTTGTGCACCTACCTACATTTATATGAATGTATGCGTTTGAACACTGGAAGATCTCAATTGCACACACACCCCACTTACAAAGCAACAACTACAACGATATGATCTTATTGTGCAGGCAGGTGCATTTACAATACAATATGTGTTTTCATTTAGCGTGGTAAAAGTGGCTAATTGCAATGAAAGTCATGCAAGCAAACTAGCTCACTTATTATTACTACGACGCTTATATTTTAAATGGGGCACATACGAATGTTCAATTATCGAAACGTATATATGTATGCATTGTATGATGTACCTAACATCATCCAGTTTATTTTGTTCTTCTAAAAAGAGTCTCTTTTGCTTCCGCCTTATCTTAATCTTAATGCGCTCAACATTACATTATGTCCATGTGTAATATTTTTAAACAAAAAAGGAATACATATGTGTGTTTTAAAAATACAATGCATTCATGTTCATTGAACGAAATTGAAACAGGGAATGTATTATGGAGGATGGATGCACAGAAAAGTTAGTCATTTCAACTTTCAAAACAAACACATTCAATATACATGCATGCCTACATTATTAATAATCAGAGCGAGTCATTTGAATGTGATTTTAGCACATTTTTTATGAATTTAAAACCCGAAATTATGCGTTCTTAAAAATAAAAATATTAATAAAATGGCAATATCTAATGCAAAAAATATTCTTAAAAAATTCATAACATTAGCAAACATCTAAAGTAATTATCATTTAGTCGAATTTAAAGTAGAAAAATCATTGATAGTTGGGGTAATAGAACAAAAACAGGCAAATTAACGCCAAACAGGAAGGTGCTCATGCTGACAGGCAAACTATAAATGAAAAATTGGATGGCGTTTAAAGTTTTTCGTTTAAATTTATTCAAAACTTTCACAGGTTGGGCAATTTTTTTTACAAAAAGAGTCGCATTATGCGCATAATGCAAAAAATCTTTAATTTCAAGATTGCGAAATTCTGGGATTTATGCGTTTGACTAGCTCTGTTTATTACATGTAGCCACCCATATACCTACGTATTGATGTGCTGATTGTGAGGTCATCAGTGGTGTGTGGTCGGTCCACGAAAAAAACAACGAATAAGTAAATAAAATTATTGAGTTTCTTATGTGGTCTTGTACATTTCATTGTGTTTTATAAAACAACAGCACCGTTCTTCTCTCAATTTACATGAACCTACTTTATGACGTAGGTACTTTTACATGTTTGCGATTTATGGCTTTACGCCGCCGTCCAACATTATTTTTAAATTCGTGTACCCCTGCAAGTTATCTTTACGTTTGCACTTTGCTGAGCTCGCGTCAAGTCCATTCCAGTTTGCAATTTAAGTACAAGATAGTTAGCAATGCTAACTTAGCATGTACTTTTACGACCTACACAACACACGTTAATACGTATAGGTATATACGTTTTTTGGTTGAGAGAAGAGCTTGAGCAGTCAGCAGTCCTCGCGTCTTCAGTCTTGTCGGTCGAAAATTACAAATAAGGACGAAACGAGGGGGAATCAACATCTCATTCCTTTGTTGCGACTTGTCCAAGTTGGTTGTTTGTTGCGTTGTTGATCGTGTTTGAAAAGGTTGAAACTTTCTTCGTGCCTTCATTCGTTTCTTATTCTATTGTAAGAGCTTTTAAAGCACTGAGTTTTCAATTTATATTGGCGTTTTGGCCCTGATCAGTGCACTTTACCGACTTTTATCGTTAAATTTCAGTTTTGTTTCTGACAATTTTATAGTGACTATTTGTATTTTATGTGAAAACTTTGTTTTGTCGTATTTTGTTGATTGTTTGACCAGCCTGGGAGCAAAGTGAGTATAAAAGAGAGAGAAATTTGGTAGTTGTTGTTAAATTAACAGAACAAGTTGTTTGAAGATTATTAACTAGTGGCAATAATATTATTTGGGGGATACGTTATTGCTTGATTAAAATATTGCAGTTTAACGAAGCAGATTCGAGGTTCAACCCTTTAATTGGCGTTCGTTTTTCGGTAAGTTCCTTGAGCGGCATAGTTTTTTAATTACATTTTTAATACTCAATATTAGGTACATTTTATTTTTTGTTACGAAAATTGTGAACAAAATCCGTCATATACTATGTAGTATTTTGTGTGCCACGAATCGTTGTGAACAGTAGTTTAGACTAGGTTGCCTAACATTTAACTGTTTTCCAAGTCGAAAAAACGTTGAATGAGGAATATATCGCAGTATTTTTAGGGCAAAATGATACATAGCAAACGTTGCTCAAAGTTTGATTCTGAATCGAACGAGATCATAAGTGGTCGTGGGGCTAATAACATTTTTAAAAATTAAGTAAAAATATACGGCTTCTTTTGGGTTCAAACAAACGCGTTAGTTATTTGGCAGTTTATATATTTATATTTCAATTTTTTTTCAGCTAAGGCAATGGCGTTTTCGATTTTGAGAAAGCAACTTCTGCTGATACTTCTGGCATTAGCCGTTACTGTAGTGGATGTAGCGGCGAATCCAGATCCTATAGGGGCAGACCTATTTGCTAATCTATCAAAAACAACGGAGTATGGAAAATGGTAAGTTAAATTTTACTACATTTTGATGGATATGTTCAAACATGTTCAAAATTGTCGGCTGAGTTCTGGTCGCATGACAGAGGTTAACCAGGTTAGTTTAATGGCCGTTATAAGATCTATCCAATCTATCATTATCCATATAATTGCCATTAACATTTTTATTGGCTCTTCTAGCCATTCACCATGTCAACCTCGTTAACTCTTCTCATTCTGAACCTTTATCTAGAACTCAGCCAGATTGCCACTTACAAGTAGCGGGTTGAGAAAATCTAAGCTAAATTGTGTTTTTAAGTAATACTCATTTTTGAATATATGACAATATACTTATCCT
>JAHZNC010001023.1:0-19953 GCA_027744095.1 Zhuqinia jingwanae
ACAAAGTCGTCATCGGAAATTATGAGAAATAATTGACTTGAGAAAGTGAAAGCGAGAGAGATGGAAAGGCGGAGAGAAAAAAGTTCGTTTAGTCATGTGACTTTGTCTGTTCAGAGCAGAAAAGAAAAATGAAGAAATGGAAACAGAATTTCCTGTAGGCTTTTTTATAAATGTACCATCGGAAGCATCAACATCAACAACAGCGGTTCAAGAAAAAAAAGGAAAACACAAAAAAAAGTAATGAACTATGTTGATGAAACATAAAAGCGAGGAAGCGAACAAGGAAGCCTGTCCTTTTGGATGGACTTTTTGAAAAGAGGACTATACCGGATTCTTTTTTTTTGTAAATTGGCTAAATAATTTGGTTGAATAGGAGCACGGCTACATATATGTATATATGCTTGGATTGGCCACTAATTTGAGTGGAAGAATAGGGAGCTAGTAGACTAGTGTGTGTAATGTGGTGTACACCGGAAAAGTTGAAATTGGAGACGGGATCAATATGTATGGAAGTCAGTATACTTTGTCCTCTTTTTGTGTACAATTAGCTGGACTACTAACTACATACAGCAGAGCCATAGTAATACATAGGTACGTAGTGTGCTACGACTACATCATCCTACACTACTGACTGACTGATTTTTTTTTACCTCTCGACCGAGCAGACAATAAGTGCGGTGATGTCCAACTACTGGAGTTGTCAATTTGTTTGTTCCGGTGCTGCTGATGATGATTCTCCTCGTCTGGCTCATCGAGCAATAAATGGAATTGTGTTTTTGACACGGTAAGCTGTGTCGTGTCACTTGCTTCCTGATTGGCATTTGAAGTTGCTGACATGGCAGAAAGCAGCCCTTGCTTGTTTACTGAAATCGGGGTGGAAATGGATGTAGACGGAGAAGATGAAGAATGCTGCTGCTGCTGCTGCTGTTGCTGCTGGTGGTGATGTTGTAGATGCCCACTCACTTGATCATTGCGGGAGGTTATTTGGCTAATAGGATGGCGGTGAAGATAATTGCGAGGATGGTTGGATGATAGTCCATTGAAGTTCATTCTATTCCTGTTCGAGGAGGGAATCGGGAACATGCGTGCGGGGGGAAGATGTTGATGATGGTAGCGCTGTCTGTGCCAGTTGAAAAGTTTGATGGCGTCTTGAAAATGAGCGGTGCCTGTAGGGGAGGTGTACTGTGACTGTGACAGATAGCTTTTTGAGGCAGATGAACTTGGAGCTTTCCCGATATGTTCACCTCTTGTAGAAGACAACAATTCTCCTCCGGATGATCCTATTTAATATTTATTTCATATTTATGGATGTATATACATACATACAACGAGCTGAAAGAGCGTCAATGCCAATTTCTTTTCATTGTCTAGTAATTTTATTCATTGAAACAAAATTTAATGGAAATTAAATTTTTTTAAAGAGAGAAAAAGATCTATTTTTGAAGCTTTGAAGAGGTCTCATTCCAACATTTTCGAGAGGAACAGAGGGAAGCCATTCATGCCCTTTCATAAGTAACCCTCTCTTTGCCTATGTATTTTGATGAAGAGACGATAAAAAAAATAGAACAAAGAGGCAAAGAGGATTCATTTTCCATAGAAAAGAAGAAGAAAAAAGAATTCTACTGAAAAAATAAAGTGCAACTGGGACAAAAGTGTGTCGCTCCACTGATTCTTCTCACTACAACACATGCACCTACACATAAGATCCTACTCAACAACCAGCCAACCAACTAAAAAGTGGAACTACTACTACTACTGCTACATGATACGCTACACAACGTTGTAGTATACAACAGCAAAGGAATATAATGGAGGACATATACATATATATATAGTTTATATAGTAGATATTTAGACAGAGAGTGAGCTACTTAATACTTTTCAAAAGAGAGATTCAATTTCATCATTACCAATGTTGACTAGTAATTGAGGATACTGCCGAAATTTCCGCTTTCCCCAAACAGAAGAAGATGAAGACGACGTGAAATCATTGTCCGCAGCGGAATGATGGTGATGTCCTTGGAGTCCTTGTGGTAGCAGTGGCGGTGGTGGTGATGCATGAGAAGCGGATGAGGATGAAATGCCTGGTTGGCTGGCAGACAGTACACTGTCTGCTCCTCCTCCTGCTGCTGCTGCTGCTGCTGAATATGCCATATTACGACCAGAACCCTACACGAATTTCAGTTCTGATTACAACTGTGACCTTGAGAACAGACTAGTTTTACAACAACTACTTCCACTCCTTTTTTCATGGAATGAACCATTAAATGGCTAAATGGGACTCCTAGTATCATTCTATAAACTTTTATAATATGGAAAGGAGCTTTCAAAAATCCCATAAACATATATAGACAGAGCAGAGCTTAAATATATGTACAATATATAGACAAAGTAGGAAGTTACATTTTTTTTCAAATAAAAAAAGGTATTGCTACCTTTTATACGGAATTTAAGGACGAGCTGAGAGACCCTTTAAACAAATGGTATCCTTTTTGCAAAGAAAAATAAGGAAGAAGAAAAAAAAATTCTTTCATGGGAAATCTTTCCAGTGCTGCTGGATTTTAAATCTTTTCAAAATATATAACATGATGAAATTTTATTGAAACGGGACCATCATGGGAAAGCACCCATTTCAACGGCTTTGGGTGCTTTCTCAAAATAATAAATTCAAAAAAAAAATTCTTTCATGGGAAATCTTTCCAGTGCTGCTGGATTTTAAATCTTTTCAAAATATATAACATGATGAAATTTTATTGAAACGGGACCATCATGGGAAAGCACCTATTTCAACGGATTTGGGTGCTTTCTCAAAATAATAAATTCAAGGACATTCCCAACATTTTCTCTGGTGAAAATGAAATGCTATTGTTGCTGCTGCAGGGGTCTGATTTCCTATTAAATCCCAAAGAATAACGGTATGAACGGTATAAAAAGTTCTGCTATTATTATTATATCTGTAGATCCTATCATTCTGGTTCTCCATTCTTAAATGGTATGGGTAATGGTATATGGGTATGGTAGGTATATAGCAATCGTAAATGATAATAATAGCAAGTTTGTTAAATAGAAAATACACAAAAGTAACGAAAGCTACTTTTCACAAAAATAATGAAATTTTGTCCTGGTTGGTGGGCGGACAGAAAATGCAAAAAAATAAATAAAAATGTTTGAAGTGGTGTTCCTCTGCTACTTTTCTACTTAAATTGTAAAGAAAAATAACCTGATACAGAACGGCTGTGTTGGTAGTAATGGTGGTGGTTGTTATTGTGGTGGGCGTGCTCCTGTTCTTGTTTATGAGTACGATGATTTTGCAGACGGGCTAGTTTCGCTCCAAAGTTCAAGGAAACATTAGATCCATCAATGTCCAAAGGAGAGGGACGGAATACGGGACTAAAACTTTCAAAAACTGGTTGCGATATAAGATCCCCGATTCTACTATTGATATTATTATTATCGTCACTGCTACTTCTGCTACTAGTGACGGTGGTGGAAGGGGTAGTTGTAGCAGAAATTGCAGCGGTTAAGAAAATTGCTGTTGTAGTAGTCGGAGACATTGTACTTGCTGCTGCTGCTGCTGCTGCTGTAGTAGTATCACTATTATTTCTACTGGCATTATCATCATCTTCTCCAGAATCAGATCCCATCATCATGATCATCATCTTTTCAGTCTGGGTCTTCTTCTTCTTCTTTTTAGTCTTGGACTTCATCATCTTCATCTTCTCAACGCTCCCATACTCATCACTGTAATCATCATCATTATTATTGAAAGAAGTACTAGTGCTAGGCATACTTCTACCGGTGATGTTGTTGCTATTATTATTATTATTATTGTTGTTGTTGTTGTTGTTCATATTCCTGCTTCCATTTTCCTTGCTCATCATGTCCGAAATTGGTGCCCCAGCTCTCAAGAAAACCGGAGAGGCTTTTGAGCTTTTTGGAGAAGACGAAGAGGAGGAAGTTGAAATCCTTTCATCTATTTCCCCGTCTCCTCTTCTGCGATGAACTTGCAGGACTTGCAGTTTCCTCTGTATTATATATTATTTTAGTAGAGTGCTATAATAACGTCAATCCAGCCGAATTACATGAACAAAAAAAATTCCACTAGCGAAACAACGCAACGCAAAACAAGCTTTTCATGTCACGACGAAGGGGGCCAGCTACTTTAAAACCATATTTTTTTTGTAAGTTGCTTGGTTGTAATAGAGAGAAGAAGTACATATAAATAGAGCATAAATATACTTATAGTCGTTAGTGTGCAAAAAGCAAGTATAGTGCAATATCATTTCATAAATACCGCAATATCATGCAATCATCAACATTGCCTCACAGTCACAAAACTATATCTACAACAACATTTAAACTACAACCATCATCATCCTTTTACCCTCATCATCATGATCTCCTCATCATTATTATCATCAAAAGTGCCCTTTCAGCACACTGCTGGTGATAATCAAAGTAAAAGACTATATGCGACTTGCTTTTATCCAAGCTTTAACAACATCGTCGTCATCATCATCGTGTGCTTGTGGTAAACTTTTGTTGAGTGTGCAATTAATTTCAAAGTACGTAGATTGTCATGAAGGATAAAAGCCATTTTGTGTACCGTATCACCTTCCATAATAATAATAATAATAATAATCTCCACACTAATATCATTTCTTCCTGTCATAAAAATTGCAATGTTCAAAATGCCAGCCAAAACCATTACACATTGCAAGCTTATATATTGTTGCCAACTTTTTTTCCTGGCAAAATACATTAGAGCAAGTAGGAATAAAATCCCCCAAGCAGTTAGAGAGTGGATTCAAGTTACGACATGAGAATTGGGGTAAAGTGAAAAGGTACAGCCAACTATTCTGCTGCTGCAGTACACAGTATAGTAACAGTTCATATTTTGATGCATTTATGTATGTACCCGTCAAATAAATTTAAACGTATGAGTGGAAATAAAATTAATCTTATTTAAGTAAAATATTATTGTGTACTACCAAGAAACGTAATAATAATAATAATAATAATAACACCAAGCCATTTGCTATCATTATTTGTAACATAATTTGCAACTGCCGGAAATTTCGGTAAGAAAAATAAGTAAATAAATGCAAAACAAAAACAATATAATTGTGTATAATAAATGCTGTTATTAGTACAGGGAAAATACTAATAATAATGATGAATGAAATGACCATAAGAGCAAGCAGGAGAGCATAATAATAATAATAACACATAGGAGATGTACCAAATTAGACTGCTATTATTATTATTATTATTAGAATAAATACGAATTTTCGCATACAACGTTTAATTTTTAAATACAATAAAAAGCAGCTCGTGATACGCAGCAAAAAAATATATAAAATACTGGAAGAATTGGTGAATACATGGTTATTTTTACATGCATATTATACTACGTGATTCCATCACTAAACAACAACAGAGAAAATAAAATATGTTGCAAGTAACGTGCATATGTGTATGTGTGTAAAGTACATGTAGGCAACAATAATGGTGGATACTTTTAAACGGCATTTAAACGGCTGAACATGAGCATGTGTGCGTGTGGAATACAAAACAGCAAGGAAACTGAAACGTGACAAGGTGACGATAGAGGGGAAAAAACATGCATGCACATTTTAACAACATTCACAATATTCACATGCTTCATTATATTCGTTGTTGGCTAAAGAGGAAAGTATAGAGATAGATACCTAAATTTGCAATCCGTCATACGTACACATGGATACATAGTAAATAGTACGGAGATATATCAGAAATTGAAATTTCCGTATTTTGAAATGATAACGTATACCCGCATTGATGGTTGTAGCGGAAGCATCCCGTTGATAAGAACATGGGCTAAAATTTGCTAAAATTTGAAAAGGATGCATTTCCAACGTAGACAGACGGACATACATTATGAGGATGATATATTGAAGTTTTGTTAAACTAAGTTTTGTATTACTTTTTGTCCACACATATTGAAAGTGGCGGTGGTGGTGGTGGAGCTGCTGCTACAATTTATTCCCTCAATTAGTATTCTTCTCTTTGCATAGCGACAACGACGACCAAGTTTCCATTTTTTTAATAAAAAAAAAGTTGCAAGTTGTTGCAGTCAAATTGCTTTGACTCTGTTTTCTCCGTTCTATGCTCTCTGCCTAGTGACTTTGAAAGCTCCGTGTATGTGTGATGACTATGACGATAAGCAAGCAAAACAATACGATAAAGAACTCAGCAATGAGCGATGACTGGTAGCAAATGGAGTAGAACAAGAGTAAGAGGGAGAGGGAAAGAGCAAAAAGCTGCAATTCATCGCAAAACAACTTTTTGCAGTTTAGTTTAGCTGAAATCAAGTATTTTGTTGCTCTGGACTTGGTACCTATCAAATAAATTGTATGAATTACTAGCAGTAGTGCTAGCAAAAAAACTTGGTGCTTTCTCTGCTACGCATACGGTACCCAAAAGTTTTTCCTCACAAAAGTAAATATAGGAACGGGACCGGATTCCATATTGCACATACCAAAACAACTTTAAGTTTTTTTTAAGTAAAAGAAGAAATAGTCGGTGTTGGTGTGTGTGTGTAGTTGAGAGTGGTGCTGGTCCGTCCTAGTAAGCAGTGTAATATTAGCAGTAACAGCCACACAAGGTTTCCAGAGCGGACAAACACACACACATCCGCTAAACTCATGAGTGAATATACAAAAGAGAAAAGGTTTAATTTTCCTGGTGATAAGATCTCGACAATGCCTGGTGATCAGGGAACATGACTCAAAATCAATACCTGTGGGACTATAAATATTGCTTGGGATACAGAGAGAATGAGAGAAAAGGGATCTACACTTCTACTACTACTACTACTGCCAGTACCACACACCACCAGCAGCAATATTATTATTATTACATGCTTTTCTCACACATGCACACGACATCCCGATACCTATACATTTAAACAATTTTTTTGCAGAAAACTACTAGCACTGTACCAGATTACTACAACTACAACATTTACAACCATATACTACACACTACTTCATGTTTCCAATGTTATTTCTTTGGAGTAATATTGTATAGGTACTTCTTGTTAGTTGTTATTGTTCTTTCTTTCTATTTTTTTTTCTCTCCATGATATCCCATGAAACTATTGCTGCATTCTACCATCACCTCCTTCTCCTCCTCTACCAACACCACCATCACCATCTTTCCTACTACACAGCTGCATTGTGAATACTTATATGGCTTAGTATTTTGTTGTCAGCCAGCCCTACAAAAGCCTACAAGGAGAGAAGGAAAAAAAAAAGAACCCCCATGGGTTTCCCTATTACTTTACCCTTAATACCTACTGCACCACTCTCATTCCCTTACAAACAACGCTCGCAAAATACGTAGCTACGAAAAATAAAGTTGCTTCATTCTTTCTTCTTGTTCTTTTTTTATGCGATTTACACGCTACCTTCTTCTCTTGTTGGTGCCACTGCTGCTGCTGCTATACATATAATTTTCTTCTCTGATTTTGATTGTGAGTGAAGAATGGGAAATACATACATACCTTTGTAGTGCACTCACGAAACAGAGAGCAGGAAAGTAACTTTATATTATTTTATACCTAAATACATGATGAACATGCTGATGGTGATGATCGCCATCGTCATTACAAGAAGGATGACGAACAATGGATTCAAAGAAAAGGGAACAAAAAAGTTTTTTTTTGTGTGGTACTTCCTGCAGAAAAAGAACGCTAGCTCACTTGTCTTCCAAGAAAAAAATATCAAACTACGAAGACAATCAGCTAGAAACTGACATGAAGTGAACGTGTGAAGAAAATTAGGATGATGATGATAATGATGAGTTTTAGTTGATATAACTTCTACTGACAAAAAAAGAGAGTGCTGATGTATGTATGTAGTATGTAGTGGAGCTGCATGACGATCATAATTGGAACATGGAACAGACAAAAATATGATCAGTAAACTGATGATAATGATGATGATGGCGATGTGACGATTATGATAAGGGATAACAAGTGAAGCGCAAGGGTTATTTTCTTCCTTTTTAGTCAACTCTGCTCTTTTTTAGGCTTGTTCCAAGAGACTCCATCTAAGCAATGTATTGTTGTGTTATATGCAGGCATGCTATTACGGATGGAGTGATAAGCATCAGAATGGAATGGACGATAATGATGAGAGTAATAATGAGGATGACATGGCGGTTGTTGGATGCGATCGTGTTGCATGATACAGAACAAAAGGGAGGTAATCGGTGGAATGGGTAGAAAAAAATAGACAATGAACAACATGTAATAAGTAAGGTACATGGTAACAACAATGGAATTAAATGAGAAATGATGCCGAAAACAAACAAAAAGTGTACTCTCAGCAGCAGTAATGCTATAATAATCAAAGAAGGATAGCAATATTGATGATGATGATGATGCTATGATTTGATAAGTTACATTCAATATATAATGCTCTTACTCAACAACAACAAATACTCACAAGCTCATTACTGCAACAGTAATGATGACAGGTTGAGTGTAAAGAAGTTAATGTTGTTTTTTTGCCGCTGGACGACTCTCTGTCCTAACAAACCACTTTCCTTTTTTCGTAACAAAATTACAACAAGAAAATTACCTAAGCGCATATAAGAGGTCCGGGAAAAAAATAGTGCTTAAATCATATATTGCATATATTTTTTTTGTTAGCAAGAAAGAAAGGGAAGACATTCCAAGAAGAAGACGACAAGGACAACAACAACACTCACACTTCACGACTAATTAAAAAGAAAACAACATAGCGGCACGAGAAAATAGAATCTGCTAAATACGCTAGGCGGCGGCGGCGGCGGCGACGACGGGTGGAAGCATGGGTAGTGAATCAAGCTATTATTATATCAAATACATATGCATAATATGATGATGTACCTACAGTTAAAAGACGACACAAGAGAAAAATGCCATTAGTGTACTTTATGCTGGGTTGATGTAATATAATAAAGTTGTAAAGAGAATTAATGCAAATTCGCAGGAGAGAAAGAGTATCTGAGTGAGTAAAAAAGCAAGGATAAAAAAATACCGCCAAACTCTCAAGCTGTATCTTCCGTGTAGCATGAAAAAAGTGGAAATGATAATAAGGAAAGTGTTTGTGTGCATGTGTGTGTGTGTATGTGCGGGAGAAAATTGAAATCATCATGTCACAACAATGCGCACTAATGGTTAAATTTAATTACTTATCTTACCGCATCCTACCCGCATGGCTCTGTGCTACAGACAGTGCTACTACGACTACTACGAATGATACTAAATACTTACTGACGGGAAAAAATATGAAAGAATCTGCAGTTGTCAATGTCAGCAAAAAGAGAATGAGGAGGAGAATGTGGTCGTGTGGTACTATGGTAAAGGGTTGTGGTTGTTGATGCGGTAGCAGTAGCGGCAAAGAATAGAGAAAACAAAGTTGCTGAGAGGAGAAAGCATCAAAATTAAAAGTTAGTATCATATTATGTAGTATCCATGGAAAACAGTTTTGTAGTACTAATTGGTAGGATTTAAAATTGCATTTTGCATGTTTCTCTGCAAAAGCGCCACACTACACAAAGTAATGCAATACGCACTACATTTATACTAAATGCATTCGTTTTACTTAAATTTCCATGATTATAATTCCTATAATACCCCGAATTACAAAAATAGAACTTGTGTGTTTGGCATGCTGTAAATAAATACTTTTTTAAAAACTAAATGCAACTAACTACGTATTACATTTAACTGTTTTCTTGAATCTGCGGCAAAACAAGAGAATAAACAAGGACACAAGGACACACTACATGCATAACAACAACCACAACAAGATGCTATACTACAATTTATTATGTATAGCCCTTCCCAGTGTGTGTGTCTGCGGTTGATGCAACGGCTCTAAACAATTTTAGAGACTAAATTGCGGGAAATAATTCGTAATATCATCATCATCACCTCACTATATACTATACCCTCTACACTCTGGATAAAGTATACTAGTCTAATTGCTGGTGTAAAAACCGTAACCTCATAGTATAAATAGTATAGTAGTTAGCAACATTAGCAAAATTACACTACACCCCTTTCATCCTCCCACGCAGATTGTGTCCTACTGTATTATTATTATAATTTGTTGTGTGTGTGTGTGTGCTTGGAAAGTCCATTAGGACATTTTCTACCAGTTCAGCTACTTGGAGAGCTCAACAATGTAATCACTGAGTAAAGTAAGGATGATGGATAACCACCACCACCGCCGCGCGCGCCCAGTTATACAAGTGCATATCATCATGAAGAGAAGAGCGAAGAGAGTTTTGCTTAATTTTTATATACCTACATAATACACACATGCATGACATAATATTATATAAATGTGCAAGTAGTATAATAATATGTATATTTTATATGAATTACAAAACGTCAAAAATACTTATATTTAGAATTTTACAGAGCTTCATAATATATTTCTTACGACCTTATACATTATACCAAAAATGGGAGATAAAATTAGCTAAATGGGAAAGAGAGGGAGAAGGCAAGGAAGGGTACTCAAATTTAAATTCTATTCAAATTCAATTACCTCCTACTTCATCCTAAAAACCCATCAAATCATAATGCACGACTGCTTTAAAAACATGCATCTTTATCAGCATCTCCATATATTCTAGATTTTTACCACAGAGAGCTACTACACCTACACATTACACATGTACATCTACACACACACACACAAAATAAAATCTTTAGAATCTGTACGTGGTGTATAACACACACACCAAATTCTGTAGAATAAATAAATATATGGTGGTGGTGGTGGTGGTGGTAGTGACCAAAAAGCAATTTGTTTACGAATCACCCACTCTAAATTTGGCCTTGAGGGATACCTAATAAACAGTTTTAAACCTGTTCACTATGTTTTCATTTATTTTATTTTTTTGCAAATATATCATTTACATTTTGTTAGTTCAAGGGCTAAACTATAACAACAAGTGCTGGTGTAGCTTACTGTGTATGTGTACATGATTAAATCAATACATTTTTGGCTACTAATAATAAACAACCAACATATTATGTCAATAAAAATGATACCGCTAATTTGAAGCACATCATTTATTTTTTGTTATTATCCCTTTGCTTTACTTTTCCCTCTAAATTTCAAATTCAAATTACAGTAAAAAAAAATGTTTGCAAAATGAAGCTTAAAGCTTGTGAACGAAAAACCATTTTGGCCTCTTGAAATCTACTAATGATGGTAAGCTTTAAATATGAATTATAATAATAAATACGCATACATCTACTTGTAATACTCACTAGTCATATTATTGTTGTTACTAAAAACTGTTCTGCGATTGGTTCAACAGAGGAGCCAACCATTTTGATTTTTTGCATGTGGCGGGCGGCTAACAACAACTTCAAAAACTTGTTTGCGTCGAGTAGGTAACTTTTGTGTGCTAAATTAAAGATAGGGAGAAAAAAAATTACGACTTCTTACTTTGATACTTGAAGTCTGACTCAATTTCTCTGGGTGCTGATCATCATTTCCTTCTTTCACTGACGGGGATGTACTTGAGCTACTTGGAATGTTGCCCGATTTTGTTAAAATATCAGTAGTAACGTCAGCTGAATCATCCTTGGGAAGTGAATGCTGCTCTTTTAGTTGTTGTTGTTCGCTATTCTGAGGGGAATAAGGTGCCGTGCTATCGCCGCCATTATTATTATCATCACCAACAAGTTTACATGTGGAAGAATCCTCGGAGGAAGTCTTGCATTTGCTGCTGGGCTTAAGTGGAGGGGAAGACACGCTGTCATCACTGCCGACTGTCGTCGCTGTCACTTGAACTATCGTTTCAGGTGCTGTTGAAGAGGATGGTAACTTTTGTTGTGGAACCCCTTGAGTTACTCCTAGTGCTTCTGGCCCCGATCTCTAGAATGATTCCAAGGATCCCATGTCAAATTTCACATAACCCCAAAAAACCATTGCAATGATACTAAAATAGGAATGCTGTGCACACATAATGTACGGTTATAAAATTGGAACTAAAATATTAAAACTTATTGCGTTGTTTCGGTGAAGAAACTTTAAAGAAGTGAATGATGAATATTTAGGTAATATAAATAATAGAAAGAGAAGAGAAGAAAAAAAATGAAGCCGTAAAAGTTATGCATGAGAAGTAAATCTTTTAAATGTACAAAGTTGTGTAGGAATGTGTAGTGTAGCGAGAAAAACAGGCATGGAGAGATAAACGAGGATTTACTCCATCATGGGTCCTGTCTTTGCTCACTGCAATAATGTATAAAAATAGAGTCAGAAAATGTAAAAAAGTAGCGAAATAAAAAATCTTGGGCTTTAAAACAGAGTGTAACAGATTGTGCAACTATAGTTTTTCTTCTTCTTTAAACTCCCCCAACTCTTTCCGACAAACAGAAAAGAGTGGAGTATCCTCTTCTACATTTTCACCACTCAATAAAATATATAAGCATTACGCATTCATTCTAGCGTTATGATGATCATGGTGATGATCCACCTTATTTTGTATTCGTAAAGGAATGAAAAAGAGAGAGAAAGACTGGCATACATATCAGCTGAAGTATGTTCTTGGGAGAGAAGAAGATGAAGGAAACATGAATTTGAAAATATATAGTGTAAGTTGATTTGGTAGAAGGAAAGATAGGGATTGTTTTGATCCCGTTATTATTTTGGCGCACCTGGGTGGAGGATTGCAAATGAGAGTCGGTGGGCTCATCCATCTTCTCCGTTTCATACAACTTTCCATTTGCCCGTATTTCTCTACCACTGCTCAAGCTTTGGAGAGTTGCTGCTCGAGTGCCTTGCCTATTGAAACGGGGAGCGGAGTGATGGTGATGATGATGATGATGAGACGCTGCTGCTGCTTCTTTTGGAAGGAGGATGTACGGATGCTTTTGCTCCCGTTTCGGTAAATTTCTCGCTTGTGTCCAGGCTGATGGTGGGGTTACATGTACTGGGGCAATTCTTGATCCTTGAGCGGAGGCATCCATGATATGAATGTTGTGAGTACCGCTTGCCGTAGGGGGACCGGGTATTTCCAAATACTTTACGCCATCTGCAACGCCTCCATTGGGTGCTCCAATTTCGGAACGGATTCGCACAAGTGGGTTTTGCCCATTCATTTCTGTATATTGGGGATTTGGGTGAATAAGATGGTGGGACTTTTCAACATGCTGATGGGGCTGCTGCAGTTGTTGTTGCTGAGTCACCAAAAAGGATGAAATTGGATTGCCGGTAGCTCTACTGATGGGTGATCCAGTGCTGGCGTACATGATGGAGTGAATGGGCGTACCGTCATAACGCATAGGATTGGAAAAGAGAGGAGATCGATTAGCTCCAATGAAAAATTCAGGCACCATTTCCGATCTGTCGTTTACAACTTTTGTATACTTGAATTGGTTTAGAGGAAGTCCCTGTTGGTTTTGCTGTTGGGTAAGAAGAGATGCGGGATATTGTTGTTGAGCTAACGGCTGTGGACCAGTTCTTCTCAGTAAATGCCCTTCCGTGAGTGGTCCTGAAAGTTGAAACGTTGTTGGGCCAGAGAATGCTGCTGCGCCAGGCGTCTGGAGTCGATTTCCTGGAGTGCCAGACACACCACCACCACCACCAGCAGCTGTTGCTGTTCCATCCATAGCTATTTGAAAGAAGGCCGCATTGTTATGCTGATGAGGATGATGGGGGAAATGAAAAGCGTCCGGTTGAGTTGGCATCGATACCACAGTGTGACCTTGAAGCTGAGCATATTGTGCATTTCCAGCATGGTTGGCTACCGGAAAGCCGTTGGCATCCTATAAATCATTACAATGTTATTACAACAATAGCAATATGTTGAGAATAAGCAAATGAAGTATATGTATATCATTTCATTTCCCATTTCCACAAAAACTTCCCTCTTGGCGGTAAACATCATGAATGAAATAAGAATTGCGGATACGCATGTAATAATAGTAATACTGTGAGAAATATGACATACGACAGGTTTCGCATTGATTAAAAGTCTGCTCGGATCCAATGAGATCATAGAAGGAATTTGTTGTTGTTGCTGTTGATGCTGAGCTTGTTGTTGTTGTTGTTGAACAAACATGGGCGTTTTCAGATTATTATTAATACTCAATCCCGGCATCCCTGTGGGATTAGAACCGGCTGCAAAAAGGTACGCATTTTCAATGGGGCGACCTGAGCCAACTCCGGAAATTGAGGATATGACTGGACCATCTGGACTGTTTCTGAATTTAACAAAAAAAATCATACACACAAACGAATAAAAAGACAATGTTAAACAATAGTAGTCAAATATTGAAAGAATGAGGTCACATCCGTTTAGTCACTTTATATATATTACTATTATTTATTACAAAATCGTTTTAGAATCCCCTCCACCCACTCCCCCGCCTCCAATGGCAATATACGAAGCAACAAGATTGGAAGGGTGATTGATAGTTTCCCCAGGCCTCTGATCAGGATTCCTTGATTGTTTGTTGAGAAGTCCAAATTGAGATTGCCGTTGTTGTTGTTGTTGATGCTGGAGGATAGATGCCCCACTATTTTCACTTGGCTTTACAACAAATATTCCTGCTGGTTGCTTTTCATCCTCCTGTTGTCGCCCTATCTGCACCGGCTCCACTTTAGACTCAGATGGGAGTTGACAGTCATCCACCACATGAATTTTCCAACCCAAATGTCGCTTTGTGTAGGACTGTTGAAAAATTAAATGAAAACTTGGATGATAAGTGCAACCACATAGGCTCGCATGACATATAAATAGATGACATAGCAACCAGCAAACAAAAGGTTTAATAATAACATCACATATCAGACAAATATTATGCAACGAGAATGCTACTACATTCATATTATTATTATTATTATTATTATTATTATGCAGTTGTTTGAAAACTGAAAGAATTTTGGCAATTTCGGCATGTAATATGTTATACACATAAACTTATCGTATTATTATTAAATGTGTAGTAATTGAACCCAGTGTATGTATATATTATGGTAGTAACGGGATGACCTGCTTTTATATTACAAAATCACAATGTGTGCCACCACAAAAGTTTTCGCATAAATTTCCAAGCCCCCTTTCATTACATATTCCCTTCATTTAAAAAAAAATAATTTGTGCTATGGGCCCGCTCCACCCGCGTGTGTGCCTGTCCGCCCTTTAAAAAAAAGTTCAGTGGATCGATGTCGCCTTCATCTCTATTTCTCTATATACACGATCCACTACTTGTGTGCACCCAGATTTGAGCACAGACCTTCATTTGTTACACCACTACTACTGCTTGTTTGTATGGTTATGACTTATTCCATATGAAAACTGTACAATGAGAGAGGACATCCCGTTGATGTATGTACATATATTTTTTCTTCATGATCAGCATTTTGGGGAAATCAACGTTCTTCTTTCTTCTTTTCCTCTACAGTTTCTTTGATGTGCAACTTGAATAATATCACATAAAGCGAAAGTAGTGGATGATGATGCTAGGCTTACTATCAACGTAACGTTTTGTGGTGGTTGTAAAAGTAGCACTCTTTCTAAGCAGTAGAGAAAGAGAAGAGAAAGCTCTATCATCCTTGACTTGTCAAGAATCTCTAACTAACAACAAAACGGGCTTAAACAAAGGGTTGCTTCATCAAGTGCTGCATATTATTTAGAGTCAAGAAAAAACAAAGTTTAGCAACTCAGTCCAATATAAATATATGTACTAACATGTATTTATATACATTTCATGCTAAAATATTATGTATCTTATATGCTCGACCTCCTGCCAGGAAAACATATACCCCAGAAAATTATTTCCTTATCAGTTGTAAAGTGTGTGTGTGATGCCTATTACATATGCACGCTTTTTACAAATTTTCATTCCAAATAATATGTTTGCATGTGTTGTGTAAAGGAGAAAATAATTTTAAGCACTGTTGACTGTGTTCCTCTTGAACCCATCCAATTTTCTAGATTATTTTCCAACAAAAACTATTTGGACATTTCCATGTTTTTTTTTCTTCTGTAAAGATTACTAAAGTTCTAAAAAGTTTTTCCTCTTTGCTTTCAATTTATATTTTAGCTTTTGTGTGTGTGTGTGTGTGTGTCATTCAACTATAACAAAATGGAAATTTTGTGTGAGTTTTTGTGTGCGTGATAGAGCGCATTGTGAAAAACAGCAAGACAGACACAAAACAGGATGCTGATGCTAGGATGTCATTGTTATCAAAGTACATAAGGATATAATGTTAATTCTTGGAGAATTTATGGTGCTTTGTAGCTGCCACTGTCTACATAAAACAACAAAACAGGAATATATTTATTTCAGCATGTTATTTTTTGTAACAAAACAAAAAAGCAGATCAAATGATTTTCCTCATTATCATATTTGTTTTCTCAGTTTGTTATTTTTTTTCTGTCTACAATTTATCAGGCTGGCTAAATTCAATATAGTAAATGTGCCTATTCATATTATGATATTCCTATAATATTTGGTTTGAAACGACGAACGAAGGGATCGGTTTAATAAAAACGTATCGCTTACCCGCTCTTTGACGGATTGGATATCCAAGTAGAAAACAAAACATCAAAGATAGAGAATTAGATCACTATATCATTGAAAACATATCAATATAATGGAAATTTCATATTTATATCATGTAATACTTGCTTTATACAGCAATAACTAAGGTTGGAATAATGTTTTTTTTTATATGGGTCCTAAAATTCCTGTAATGTACGCTGAGTTACGTTTATTTCTCGTGCACTGCAATTTATAGCTACACACAATCTCATTTCATGTCCGACATAAAAGTATGTCCTAAAAATATTATGTCAAAATTCTTATTACCGATTCGCAGTAAAAAAACAAGGAGTAATTGGGATTCTATGTTTCAATGTTTTTTTTAAATGCCATGAAATATACACATACTACTTATTATTTAAACTTCCCATATAACCATTAAAAACCTTTTTTAAAAAACGACATAATAAAAAAATGAACGCAAAAAATTATTATGATGTCAAATTACCTGATAGTAAAGCACGTTTGGAGTGTCCTTGGTTGGTGTGAAGTAAAGTAATTCCTGTTTGAAAAAAAAATAAAGATAAAAAATACCAATGAAAATTGTAATTGTGACATTAATAACAGTCTTCCATCTTGGTTATTTTTCTAATTTGGTAAGTAGATATTTTATGTGTTTTTTTTTTCTCTCTTTCTGTTGATATGCCACCGCAAGTGTTTAAGTGTATTCAACTGCTGCTGCATCATAGTATCATATTTGTATACATCATACACGTCCCTTTATTTTCCTCGTGTGTAAAACAATCATAAAAAGATGTTCCTTATCCTCCCTCTTGGGTTTCTTTTCCCATCTTAAATTTTGTGCGTTGAAAATTTAAATATGCCTGAGTGGTGAAATAAAATGAGAACAAGTATCCAGTCAAAATTCCCCATATTTTATGAAGATCTTAAAATCCTAAACAGGAAGACTTTTTTTTCTACACATTTTTTTTTCCTATAAAATAATACTCAAGTTATCTTTATGTTCTCATTTTTTCCATACAGCCTCCTGCTTCCTTATCCGCATCAATCTGTCGCAAATAAATTCTCAACCAATTTTTCAAAAGCCTTTCTTCCTTTTTCCAGTTGAAAAAATATAGACAAGAAATGACAATACAATACAAGTCCTCAATTCAAATTTCATGCATACATTTTTTCTAGCATGCATATTTTTATGTAGTAGCAAAGGCCAAAATATATATGTTGAAAGCCAGAAAAAACCAAATCATTTTGAGAACAAATCAAGAAGATAGCAAATGTAAAAATAAGCACTTTGCGTATTTACTTTTGTTGGCTGTTGGAATCCAAAACGAAATTTAAATGTGTATACACATAATATATTATACTAGTAGGCATATTTTTTTAACAATAACAGTGGAAATGATATACTATATGCCTCAGGCGGGAAAATATATGTGCATTTCAAAATACTATAGAATACATTATTTGTTTCTTTTTTTTTTGCTTATGATTTGGATGTCAAAAGGAATCGAAATTAATGTGAGCATTTTGGCTTGGGGACAATTCCACAAAAGGAAATCGGATATCTCTGTCATTGTTGCATAATTTACAATTTCCTTTGCCAAAAGGTATACCTATTATATAGGTAGGTATATTTTCTTTTGCACAAAAAAAACCCCAAATCGATCCGTATTTCAATATTGAACAAGAAATCTTTACGCTTCTACTGCCATTACCTAACAAACTTGTGTATTATTATATCATAAACCCAAGGAATTTTCCGAGTAAAATGAAAAAAAAAACAAAAAAATTACCCTGCTTGCTATCAACCCCGCATTAAATTTTTGTTTACACATATACTATACTAACGCTGGAGATCCTACTTTAATCGTATCATCATCATGTCGTTTTTCACACAACACCACAGAAGCCGCGTGATGATATAGTGAAGCATGTAAGCCAAACCATACAATGAGGACCCTGTGTGTACACACACACCATACGTCGTCAGTGAGAGAGTGAAAGTGAAACATGATCCTTGTGGAGTTAATGGCAGTTTCTTGTACCAACAGCAGGAGCGAAAGTGTACGTTAAAAAACAGCATCATCATCATCAGCAGCAGCAGCATCAACACACTCGCATTTCGTATTACATCACACGCATTTGTTGAGATTATAAGTATTTATATTGTACACTCTGTACACACACACAAACCACCACCTTCATCCAAAAAAAAAAGAATATAATCTCACCCGAATGGCCTTTGTCACAGTTTAGGAAAAGGGAGCGTTGATAGGCTGCATATGACGTGAAAAAATCAGCAGGCTGATTTCCGCTTTCTACCCATCGGCACAATTTTCCCACGGCGGTGGCCATTTCTCTTCCTCGTGAGGCATATTCCACTCCCGCATATACTTTCACTCCCTGAAAAAAAAACCAGAGAAAACAAAATGCACACATAAAAATTTGTATACATGTAGGTATGCGCTTAAATTTTATATAACCCTATACAATAAATATCATAAATACTGGGAAACATTTTTTTTACTACTACCAACCACCACACAGAACCATTACAATAAAGCATAGCGATAGACAAGCATGCCATTACTTTAAAGCATCCAATATCTTCTTTTTTTTGTCGTCATAAATTTGTTCATTCTGTACTTCATTTTCAATCCCAATTTTACAACAAAAAAAACCAATCCAATCCCCGTAGTACCGTAATGTTACATCAAAAACTCTTTTTCCTTTTTTCGCAATAATTTTATGCCCATTTTGCCCCATGAGCAACCTCCGAACCATTTATTTTATTCCCTTCAGCAGCGGCATCATGTTTGAACTGTATCACAGAGTGATTTTTTTTTCGTGAGACCGGCACTGAGCACTCAGCTTACCTTAAGCTAAATACACACACACACACGCTGCTACTGGTCTGTTCTGACACATCTTTTTTTTTCGCAATCCTCCACTCTTCTACGTCTACTTTTAAAATAAAAAGTGCTTCAATTCTCTCTTGTGCAAAAAAAAACATTTCACAATTGCACTTTGCCATTTTATCCAACATCAGACAAAAGGGAGGAAGAATGTATCAAGGAGTGCAAGGTGGAAAATATATGGGAACTCATATCCATAAAACAAAGTAAGTACATACATAAAAATCTCATACTAGTATTATCATTATTGCTATTATCATTAATAAAAGGCTATCATGGGCACAAAAAAAGGGAAACTGATGTAATGGAAAAAAGTAAGCTTGCTCTGGTAAGAGTTAAGTAGAGGAGAAGTGGAGGAGAAAAAAATATATAAAAATGTACGGACAACTGACAAGTATTGCAGCATTCAGTCACTCACCAGACCGGATCTGCTCTACTCTCTCTCTCTCTCTCTCTCTCTCTCTCTCT
>JAHZNC010001024.1:0-41823 GCA_027744095.1 Zhuqinia jingwanae
GAGGGGGTAAAATCACATAAAAACGGTATACATTCTCTGATTTGCACCAAACTTGGCACAAATATACTAGAGCATAAGAGCTTTAACTCAGTATACATTTCAGAGCTCTAAGTTTATTACGCTGCCGCCAGAGGAGGTAAAATCACATAAAAACGGTATACATTCTCTGATTTGCACCAAACTTGGCACAAATATACTAGAGCATGAGAACTTTAACGCAGTACTATTTCCAGCACCATAAGCTTTTTAAACAGCATTTTAACGGTCCTTAGTTCTGCCTTAATAGGGTTTATTTTATAATTTATTTAAATGAATATGAAAATAGAGTTTGCAACATTTAATTTGTTGTCTTTCAGAACGACACACTTCGGAAGTGGATGCGTAATTGGAGTCAAAGTACCGGAAAGATCCATGTCTGCGGGGAAAGCCGGGACATTGCCGTTGTACTGGATGAGCTTGACAAAGAGCCTCTCGGGCTGGGGAAAGGTAACTTTCTTGTTGAGGAAAGTTTTCATTTCAAGGCAAGTTACTCGGATCAATAAAATCTGAAAATGGAAGGATTATTCAATGTAACCCTTCACAGTTTCTGGGCTATGTTGGTTCCTTGTCATTACTGCTGGCGGACGACAAGATGAAAGCTTCAATTTAGTTTCATTGTGCAGTTACTCTACATATACGTAAAATAACTTCAATGTACCCTCTAATGCGATAATTTTAGTATTCGCTAGTAACTGAAAATTAATGACAGGGCAGGGTAGAAATAACCCAGGTTAATCGTTAAAACCTAACTCACGTGAAGTCCTCGATTTCTCTTGGCACGAAACGACCGAAAATGGTTGTTGTGAAACGTTTCCTAGTAGTCATCACCTTAACTCTCTCATTCGTTAACGAATACTTAACCTTTGTTTGGAAGGAAATCGAAGTCCCACCCACAAAGTAAATTTTGCTTGTTCAACAAGCTATAACATACCTTTCCGGTTGGATTGGACCTAAGGGTAACCACTATCTTGCACTTTTTTTGCCCGATAACCTCATATTTTTTAATCATAATCGACTCAGAATTAAATTGTGAACACTTTGCCTGTACTAGTTTGTCCCAAAATCAATACTTTTCGAGATATTAAGCAAAATTTATTTTTTGACACATTTCTACGTAATATTTTTTGGCTCGATAACACGTCTACGTTGTGAGATAACCATCATTAAACTTTTTCACACACCAATTACGTTTAATGATAGTTAGGTTATGTTAGGTCAAAATGCCATTTAACCTAGCAAAACCTAACCTACCATTAAATGTTATTGTTTCGAGGTCGATGGTGTTAAACCTAAAACCTAACATAATAAACATAATTGCATTGTCACATTGTCAGTAATGCTCAGCGTTCAACCCGATTTTGATATCTCGAAAAGTATTGATTTTGGGGCAAATGGGTATAGGGTGAAAAGTGTTCAGAATTACATTCTGAGTTGATTGTGATGTTCATAATATGGGGTTATCGAGGGAAAAATTCAAAAATTTCATTGCATTGTAAGAGCAGCTCTTAAAAAGTTTATACAGATTTTATATATTGCACAAATATTTTTTAACCCGGTTGCCCGGCTTACATGAGGTAATGATGGAATTGTTTCAACTTTGGAACGTTTATTTGTTTCGTTTCGGAACTTATTTCAGCAGTTGTAACGGAACGGAAGAAAACGTTTTACCCTTGGAACGGAACGGAAGAAAACGTTCAAAATGTGCTAATTTTTTAGTAAAGGTGTTAGCTGCATTGCACGTTCATTTTATGTCTACGAGTTAACTATAATAACAAAACATCGTGCAGAATTTCTTACAGCACAGAGCAATGACACAAAATTTCCATGCACGAATTCAAGTTTTTGCAAGTTTCATTAGTGAGGAGTTAATTTATTTGGTTTATATTTTGATTCGATTCAGTTACTAAAATCAGTTTGTCTATATATAGTGCGACACATTATCAAAACTAAAATTTACAAGACACCTTGACATTCATTTTTTGAATTTTGAATTTTGTGCTTGGAACGTTTCGTCTGAAACGGAACATATTTGGAACACTTTGATTTTGGAACGAACCAAACTCATTTGTTCCTAAACGTTTTTGAACAACTCCATCACTGACATGAGAGTTTTCGGGTAAAACTAAACGGCTAAATCCATCCACCCACATACTACATACCCTCGCTTATTCATGCTATCATGCTTCGGCATCAGGTTTGGCGAAAAAGAGCAGAGTTGTTAACCTGACATGAAATGTTTACCTTAATTTAGTACCACCATAATTAGATGAAAGGCAAGTAAATAGCTGTGATCGCTGGGAAAACGCAAGTTTGTAAGACAAAAGCAGTGCGTCATTTGCCAAATTGCGTCAGCGGGGCGATCCATATTGTCTACTATCTTGTAATAAACACTTTGACGTAAGTACTTATTGTTCTATTGGTAATTTTTAGCTCTTGTAGTATCACTTATGTAGATTAGATACTAATGTTTAATAGCTCTAGAAAAACGCAACGGTTATTATAGAGTATTGGACTAAAACTATTCACGTCGAAACCAGAAAACGAAGCCATTGTTAAAAATGAAAGTTTTTAGATTTTTTGTAACACTAATCCTGCTAGCTACAATGTGGGATTTTGGCGCTGGCCGAGTAACCGGCTTCAATAGAAAAGAGGTGAGTGTTTTGTAAACCAAATACATTAGTTCTCGTTGGATGGAATTCAGTGTTAAAAAGCCAATTGTTGTTTTAGGCCAAGGAACGCAATGACGCAAAGGCCGCCGCAGCCAAACAAAACCAGACACAAGCTTAAATTGTTGGAACGTGAATAAACTTACAGGATCATCAAAGTACTCTAGGCACACAACCTGAATTTTAACTTTAAAATTTAATGTCATTTCATTGCAAATAACAGAAAATAAAGAAATTTATTGAAAGTTTTCCAAAAGTTTCATGAAAACATCTTGTCATTTTAAACAGTTTGGTAGGACTGAAATGTTCGTCAGCCAATTATCCATTCAGTGAAAAGAATCAGTGAATCATAAAAGCCAAATTGTCCCAATGCAATCAACCAATAATAGTCTCAAAAGTACTTAATAAATCACTCCTTATCAATTGCTAATCCCATACACCTGTTTTAATGTCTTATTTAAACTCGTTATGCAAGTCGTACTTTCTTGCTTGGCATTTTACTAGCAATCATCCGTAAATATATGCAGAAAGAAGATTGAAAATTACATTGTGACTGTGTTAATTACTTGCACAGCAGAGTGCCATAATTTCTGCATCATCATCCACACCACCACCACCACCATAAGTGTGATTCCATGGGAGGAGGTATAAGAACAATCGAATAGAAAAGGCCTGAGAGAGCAGAACAGCTGCCAAGTGCCGAACGACATAATTCAAGTGTAAAAGCTGAGAAAGCTTCCTTCTGTCACCTCATTAAAAAGCTCTCCATGAGATATTAACTTTTCTCCCTATTCCATATTGTCCTTCTTATAGTGCCTTCTTTCTGACTGATGCAGTGTTATCGATAACCATATAGTTGTTCATTGTGCTAAATGCAAACCATATCTACGTATAGTCTCGCGTAATTTAATAATATAAATAAAGCGGAAATTAGCTGGCGTTTTTCCTTGTCCTTAAAAGAACAAATGTTTTCCCAACTGTATACTTTCCACACATCTTATGAGAATGCATACTTACACTAAACTTACATAATAGTCCATCATTCTAAGACTTTTCTCTTGCCACAAGTGTATAATGATGATAGAATATTGCTAAAAGAAAAGTTCATATGAAGATTGGACATTTTTCTAAAATAATATGCAAATGACACTTAATAAAAATCATGCTTTTGATAAAAATAGCTCCCATGAAAATGTTTGCATTTATATTTTTATATGTCATGAAATTTGTATGCGAGCTCACAATGCAAATAGAGTTCCGTACTTTTTTATGAAAGGTTTATGACCGCAAGATAACTGCTCGTGTGCAAGTAGGTTACTGGTACCTATTGACAAACACAGCATGTTCCAGCAAGAAAATACGTAGCATTGTGCTATTCAATATTTTTGTCTTTTTTCAGCCGTTGTTTTCTGTGCTTTTTACACAGTTGGAGGCAATTCTTTTTTTTTCCTATGTCTTCCACAAAAGATTCACTCCACAACAACAACTGTTTCCTGTTTCTTCAATATCATATATAGCTTGCCTGGCCAATGTGCTTGTACACTGCACTGCGCCACTGTAGACTTCAGTACATATATATGCTTTAAAAGTGCCTCTTGAATAAATTACGACTCTGTTAATTCCACTGCTGCTGCTGCTGGTGACTTTAGTTAAGTTTGTATAGGTACTTTTGTCATACATATCCGTCGCCGTATTTGCCAAGAAATAACTATATCCTTTGTTTCGCCTTCTTTTAAGTATGAGGTCCCTCTCTCGCCAGATTTCTGCTACATGAATGAAAATTGGAGAACCGTAAAAATATGAATCGTCATAATATTTATCTAACTTAAAAATAACTAGTTGTATACATTTTTATGTGACAATGTCCATGAAAGCCCGAGAGACAAAAAGTAAAAGCCTAAAAAGCCTTCACTCGTAACGTAACGAGAAAAAAATAGTATACCCAGGCGTAGTAGTAAACCTTAGTGAGTGCGGTTCACCCACTCAGTTGGAAGCTGACTCCACTACACCAGCAGCAGCGGCAGGAGCAGTCAATGAAGTAATAAAAAATTATGAAATTGACAGCACCGTTTCACTCCTCTAGGATCAAAGGTACTTTGAGTTTTATGCTTTTCGAATAGTTATATAGCGGGTCTAGTCGACAATGAGCAAAAGAGCGGATCAGATTTTTATTAGGCGGATCGACTACTACTGCAAACTAAATCAAGAAAAGCAGCAATAGCAATATTACCAGAAAATTTTAATTATAGGGAAGCTATATATTCCCGTATGTGTATTCATGCCATTCGCAATTTAAAAGCCTTTTGCATTGCATCCACTTTTTGATTTACACTTCTACATACAACCAATGTTCAAATTTAGGCAAAATTTTGTTTAAATCTTTCCTCAATTTATATTTGTTTATGGGGTTGTGCTCAGCTCAACGCTAATTGTGTTTTCATGTGTTTGCCCTTCAGCGAAGCAGGACACATTCAAAAGTGTGTTTTAAGGTTTTTCTGTTACATACATATTTTGTATTTGTATTTGCTATACAGCACAGCAAGAAAAGTTTTAACATAATGTTCAATTGCTGTTTTACTACATGTTTACTATTTGGAAGTTCATTTAATTTCATATGATGCTACATTTTTTATATAATTGCAATTTACAATTGCACCGCACCGAGTCCAAGTACAAAAAAAAACAGAAAATGATATATATATAAATATATATATTCACTAGCACATGTTGCACTTTCCATTTTAAGACTTACGTGCTAATGTTGAGTGTGTATTATTACATGCACTTGCATGGTTGCATGCATCATTTAAGTTGTTGCTAACTAGGTACATAGCTCTCATACTTAAAAGCCGCACTCTCTGGTAGGTAGATATTTGACACAAAATTATTATTAGCCAGGTAAATTAATCCGACATGGTTTTATTTTTTCCTGTACAATACAGAAAATGTGCTTTTATGGTATATTTTTTTGCAAATTTTCCATGAGGTATATAACAACTTGTGTGTGCCTGAAAATAGTATTCCCAGCCCAATCCCACATAATGAAGATAATAACAGACCAGGCCAGACACCATGTACTTACATGTGCACGTCAATAAAAGATGATGCTTTGTTTGTTCCGTCGCGTCGGTATGTTTCAAATTCATATATAGCTTTAAATATACGAGTGAAACATAAAATATATGGCTGTGAGCTACCGCGAGCTACATGTTCATTATGATGACCGTCCATCAGGATATAATATGCTGATGCTGCTGATTGTTATTGTGATTACTACTTTTCTGAGCTTCCTTTTATAAGTTTCAAGGACAACTTCGTTTTCGTGTAACCCCCGCGAGCCATTTCAATAACAAGCTTGAAAAATGTCAAGAAAAAAATCGTATGTGCATGCGTAGTGTGTCATGGTGTATTAGAGTATGTATCAAGCTCTCGTACTTTATTAGCAAATATAGGCAGAAAAAATAAGAATTATTTTGTACAACATACAATCTGAAACTTATTGAATTTGAGGTGGAGATGAAGAGTAAAAATGTATCACAATTTGTGGGGGGAATGTAATTCTTTTTATGGGAAAAATCCCCAGGCGCAAACCTGGGTAGACTATTTGTATATTTTGTTATACATACTCCAATTACTCCCAGTAGAATGGACTATATAGATGTAATTTTTGATATGATAGAAAAAACAACACAATTGACAGGAAATGCTTTTGTTTAACAAAATCTCTTTTTGTAAGCGTTGTGCTTACAGATAAGAAATGGGAGATATGTTAAATTATTTTACATGATAATTTGTTCTGTCCTTCCTCTCTGAAATTGAAGAACTAAATTCAAGATAATGACGGCAGGACAGTACCTGACAAGATACAGGAGCATACAGACCGCACTTGTTTTTGGTTGATTCATAAAACAAGACGTGCGCGTGTTTAAACGGATCAATTATCATACTAGTAGACACACGGATTTTCAAGGCAAAGTTATTTTTTTAAGCCTCTCGCAAAATAAAATATATAAAACAAAATAGTAGGTGTACGTAAAACTGCATATAGCATATCCATATTATCCATCCACTAATGAATGCCGAAAGTACTTGCACCATGCACCAAAATAATAATTTGAGCAAAAGTAACACATATACAACGTCATACATACTGTAGTAATAATAATAATAACATGACATCAAAATAAGGTTTTTTTCTATGGAACACATTTGGGGAGGAACAATAGGCGTTTTAGAACAGGCGGCGATGACAGTGCATCAATCATTTTCATACAATTATTATTACAAGTATATCCATGCATTTCCACTAAAGTATGCTTCAGAAGTGACATTTTACTGCGCTTTTCAATTGAAGCAAAAAAAAACAATTTTCGTTTTTGAATGACGTGTTTGTGTTTTAAGATATTTTTTTGCATTTTTCAGTCAGGTTTAACCTGTGTGTGGCTAGAGGACCCTATTATGTATGTAATAATTGTTATTTTGCTACTTAATTATTTAGCTGACGTTGATGATGACATTGCGTTAAAAACGGATGACACTGTAATTTTTTAGCAGGTTATATGCTCTGAATAAGGTACCGGTGCACGCATATAGAATATATTAGGTATGTTCTGTGTTCTTTATGATTACGTAATGCACGATGGTGAGGTAATCAATATAAGTATCATCTGAATTTACCATGAGTATGAGTGTCTTGAAAATAGCAAGAAGGCTACTAGCTGTAATAATTTTAAAACGGCATAGTTCATAGTTTCAGCCCATCATAAAAACATTTTATATCCTCTTTATTCTTATATCATCATTCGTTTTGTTGGTTGGTATGTGCTGTTATTAGTTGGTGGTATCATAAAAGGTAAATGAATTGCATAAGAAAATTGCATCGTACAAATACGCAATCCTACAATGATGCTGACTAGCATGCCAAGTATGTCATTATGTCATCATAATAATATTTTTATCCTTATTCAGAGTTAATTGTAGTTTGGTTTGGATGATGATCTGTCATAATAAAAGTTTTGCATGTAATAAAATTTTCCGACTTCACTAATTTTATTATAGTTACACGACATGCCCCTCTATTGTTCTTGGTTCTCGTAATTTTTTTTTGTCTCCCTATCATTACATATTTTTTTATAAATTAAACTTTGTTAATGGATCACTTGCGTGCATATTCATTTGGGAAGGATAATGTCAATGTGGCATTTTATCTAATAGAATACAAAAATGAAGCATAAATCACATTTGCTTGCCAAACGTTCAGCGTGTCCATATATTTTTACACGTAAACAATAAATATTGTTATTTAAAAATGCAACGCAGGAAAATAAAAATAGGGTTATGGACTGATGACGGCGGTACTATTTCTTGGCAGATGAGATTCATAAATTGTAATTTGCAGGTGTGCATATATTTTGTTGTGCGTACCAAAATGTAGGTGGACGTAACGTGCCACCTCTAATTTCTAAAATAAACCTGGTATGGCACATGGCATGATCACCCAAATTTTTCATGCAATATTATAGGATATTTTTTTAAAAACTTTATATAGACAAAAATAATTATAAATTGCACATTTTTTCTCAATATATAAATAAATAGGTATATATATATATGATTTCTTGCAGGTGCAAAGTTTTTTTTTAAATTATGCTAATGCATTCACATACATGACAGCGACATAAAATGAAAGCGAAATTGTACTTTACTAATAATAATGTCAGCACTTTTTATATTTAATTTTTATATTAGTACTTACCCACAGGTGCAAATCTCACAAATGCAATGAGACTTTTCCAATGTTGGCGTTGTCTTTTCTTTCTTCTCTGGTGACGCCACTCTAGACCTAGTCTTGGTAGGGCTGGATCCAGCTGAGGTTGTGGGAGAATCCTTCTTCCCTTTCGCTTTTTCCTTATTTGGATTTGCATTGCTATCTCTTCGACTAGTTGTTGAAGTCGAAGACGATGTTGTAGTAGTAGATTTTGTTGTCTCTTTGATGACCATTTTTGTAAAGTTGTGTGTGTGTGCGGCGGATTGTTGTAATAATGTAAGGTATCTTTATATATATATATATATATATATATATTGCTTATGTGTGTATTTTGTTTGCAGGCTGAGGCTGAGTCAAGGCAATTGTTATATTGTTCTTGGTTCTTAAAAAAAAGTTAGAATGATGATGTTGCGTCGCGTTGTATATATTTTTCAGTTGAGCAAAATACATTAGATTTGCTGATTATATCCAAGAAGAATCACATAAACTTTGTTGCTTGAGAGAATATATGGTCTTATGCACACATGTTTCTCATCATACGCTTTTCTTTAAAGTAAAAAAGGCATTGAGTAATTGTGCACATGTACGTTTGTTTGTAGGTTCTCACAAAAAAGATTATTAAAAAATCGTAGGTGTATATAAGTATATTGTTAAGGTTGCTTTTATATAGGTATATACCTACGCATAAATTATGTTTATAGTTGAATGATAGTACAATATTACACACGATGAATCTTTCTATCTACTACTATACATTGTATAATTGAAAAAAGTGAAAAATACTTAAGCTTTAGCACTGCACATTATGAATTTTGGAATGAAAGACTTTGATATGCAATTATATTGTGTGTAAATAATAACAATCCCATTAAAGTACAAAAAAGTTACTACGTCATGTGTGCATCGCACCCCTCACCACCTCAAAAATACATACAAAACATTCAAAATCGCGTCCCTATATAATATCCGTGCTTTTTTAACCCTTTATATAAACGATCAATCACTTGACTATGTTGTCAATATCCTATAATAACAATGGTTTATTGACTGATTGGAATCAAAGTACTTCTACTATTATTTTATATGTATATTTTTTTATACACGGCGAGTTTGGCTGTTATTTATATATCAAATTAAAATTTCATATTTTGAGTATGTAACGACTTTTTTATATTGATGTAGACACGTTATTAATTTTAACAAGCTGTAATGCACAAAATCACTTTTTTTACAACGACTTTATTAGCAATTGTACGACAATAACAGCAACAAACAACACAAGAAAAATGAATAGTTCGTGCTGCAGATGTACTTTGCGTTTAGATTCGAAGAGCTTTTTAAAAAAAAAAGGAGATAATATAGCACACGACGAGACTCATTCACGACGAAGCACCAATTATGTAATAACGTCTCTAAAAAAAGTTGGAGTTGATGTTGATTCACAGGTTTGTTTGCATGAAAATATCCCACTTTTTGTTTTTGACAATGCTACCCACACGGTAAAAGAGTCAACAGCAGCATGTGTGTGGATGCGTCGCTATATAACTTTTGTAGTCTATTGCACAACAAAGAATGGCTTCTTCTACATGCAGGAATGATCTCACGGAATGTTTTTTTTTTGTCACAAAAGCTTCAAGTTCCCGGAATATTGAATGATATTTTAAAACATTTTATTTAAATAATATACCTATTCTATTTACAATTGCAAAACTGGTTCTGTTTGCTATTAACTTACACTTCTTTGTTTTAAGCACCGTCGTCTTTAGTCTTTACAAAGCACTACGAGACAAAGTGAAGGCTAGAGAAGGCGAATGAATGTACGTATGTTTTGCAGGCACAAACCGGTGGTTGTTTTTCATTTCTCTTTGCACAACTCATTAATATGTCCATTCCAGGCGAACAACAAGCTCCTCTCCAGGCTAGGTGCAAGGCAAGATAGACATTTAACTTCTGCTGGATGTCTATGTGATACGGTGAAACGTTAAATTCAAGTTTGCTGCACTCAAACAATCACTATATATCCTTCTCTCTCTGCAGTCTAAAAAACTGCCCGAATGTCTTCAGTTCACCTAGACAAAATAACACGAAAATAAAGTTTTTCAAAAGGTTATCCATATTTTTTGTTCCGCAACCCATATTTCGATTTAAAATCGGTCACGTTTTCCGCAATTTAATTATTATGAAGGCTGAATACCTACGCACTTGTGTGTGTGATTATAGCTTTTCACTATATACATTTTTTTTTTCTCATGCAGCACTCTTTTTGGTTTGAGTAAACTTTTAATAACGCTAATAATATAGTCTGAAATGGAACAAAATGCAACATTTGATTAGCAGGTTACATTATTGCGTGGGGTGAGTGTAAGTTTGTGTGTGTGTGTGGATGGATATATTGGATTCACTATGTCTGCCTACAAGAGGAAAAGAACCTCATGCGGCACAGAGTTCTTGTAGAGTGGAGTCAAGTGAGGAATGACTTGAACAAAAAAGTGAACACTCAACAAACACAACCAAAAAATGTGCTGCTGCTAGAGCTTTTGTTGTTGGCAGTGAAAGAAAAAAAAAGCATGCAAACATAATATAGGTAGAGAGAAATATATAGAACTCCTGGCTCACTTGACTGACTGACGGAACACGTCAATAGTTATGCAAACTATTCAGCATTAGAACAGAGAAACACGACGATGATGATGATGATTACATTACATTATACATTCAACAATCCAACAATCATGCTATAAAGCTTAAGTTCATGTGCGTCTGCCGTCTGCTGCATAACAAAATCGTTGTATAAAACATTTTAAACTCTGACATGAGTGTTTTATAACATTAACGTGACATATTGTATCATTTCCATTTCATTTTCTCATGTGGATGTTCATTTCATAAATACATGCACGAGTTATTTCATTTTTTCAGAGTAAAATCACAAAACAGAAATTCAGCAGCTATCCAACAAACCCAGACAGATGCGGAATGGCCATACGCATGTGATGTGATGATGATGATGATGCGATGCACACTTTTGTTAAGGCAAAAAAAAGGGTTGCTTGCTACTGCAGACTGACTAGTACTACTTACTATTACATATTTGCTGCTATCATATATATGACAGCTACTGACATTCTGGTACTACAACTACAACTGCAATGGCTACTAGATAGCTGCTAGATGTATGTATGTATTACGTAAACTTTACACACAAATCCTCCTGCCTGCCAATTTACTTTTTGTACGTGTGCACATAGTGCCAAAGCGCTAAAAAAAGCTGTTTGTGTAAATCTAACCCATGCATACGGAAGAGTTATGTTATTACAGGAGAGAGGATATATACAAAAAGTTCAAACTATGTTATGCTACATGACTACAGTGGGTATTAATGCGAATGCCTAATTAACCGTAGTGACGTGGTAAGGAATAGCCGCTGAGTAGAAAATCTTACTACAATGGATTTCCAATCCCTTACCCCAGAGGGTTGACCCACGGGGCTGAAAATTACAGATATACGGGCTTGCTATCTCTTTCCCATCTATATCGTGTGTGCGCCAAGTTAAGATAAAAATCGGCTGAAAATGGAATCAAGGGTATAGGAATATGGGTGGACGGACTGTAGTACTGAGAGACCACTTTGATAAATGACACGCTGAACCAGCAGTCTTTAAAACGCTCCTCTTCTATGCCTGCTGCACTACCTTCTTACTTGGCTGGTTTAGAAGCCAAGTTTTTGCAAAGAGTTTTCATCGGTGATGAGTGCCCAATGCATGGAAAGAAAGAATGGATGTTAGTGGAGTAATCGACAATCTAACAATAAATGGCTAGTACCGTGCTTTTTATCAGCATTTTCTGCTGCCGTAATTTAAGGAGACATATAATAAAAATACACACCCAAATGTATGATATATGTTTTGCTGCTCTTTAATAATAATATACTATAATAATGATCAAAATAATAACATAGGAAAAAGCAAAAAAAAAGATGATCGATTGCAAGCAAAGAATCGTTATATATTCACTAATATTTGAAAATTGAAAAAGGATGGCATTAAAAATGAAAATCAACATCAGCAATAATAGTTGCTGCTGCAGTTTGGAAAAACGTGGGCCGGCATACCACTACCTAGTTAAAAAAAAATTAAAAAGCTTTTCAAAACTTTAATGCATTTTTTTGCTGACTATTACATGAGTTCATGCAAAGTAAGGTGCGGTGTGTGTGTGAAAAGTGATGCGATGAGTGAAGAGAATGGATTGAAATGAGATATAACAAAATATGTATGTTTGTACCGTGTGTGTGTTAGTACAACTGTTCCACTGATGCATAAAGACGCAAAAACATTTTCTAAACAAAATATATAACAAAACTTATAGCCCTCTGTTGTAGGTGGTGGGTTTGTTATTAATGATGTAGCATTTAGTGTTACATATGCATTGTGTAATATTATTGAACTATACCTAAAGTTTAGATTTTAATAGATAATAAGAACATGTTATTTTATTACCTATGTACACATTCAATCACCGACGCAGTTATATTCATTAGTGATATATAATAATATATTTTGTGGTAATGTTTTCAGAATCTTGTATTTCTTCTATCTATCATTTTTAATTATTGTCGAAATCAAAATATTTATTCGCTTCAAAATCATGTATCTAGAAAATCAAAGGAAATAACATGAGCAGATAAATACAGTGCACTCATTTGGGGTAAAATAAAAATGAAAAAAAACAGTACAGTGTAAATATTGTCCTGTCACTTTATTGAGAGAAGTGTCCACTGCACTGTTATACTTTGTGCATATTTGTGGAAAAGAGGAGTTTGGGCGAGGGTGGTGAGGGCAGACTTCTACTAAAAGATAATTGAAATGTGGATTCATATGTAACGTTTTAAATATGACATGTGCTTAAATTGCATGATGATGGTGTGACAACTACATAAACACAGGCATGTCCTGTCATGTCATGTCATCATGCCATTTCCGTTCTCTTATAAACTGTACCACTGCCACTGTAGAGTTTAAACTATACAGCGAAAAATTTTAAACTGTTACATTTCCATCAAGTAATGAATGTGAACTACAAAAGTGGACGTAGTCATTGGCATTTGATATGAAATGAAATTGCATTCATTTGTTTTGCATCCATGCAAAGCTGTTATATGCAACACGTGCAAATCAATCTTTTGGGAAGATGTAGACAATGTTGAATGTATTGCCGATTTACTAGACAGCCGCGTGAATTTTACCGGTTTTCTTTTTTTGGCAGATAGACGTTTATTGGTCTATATAATTGATTCACGTTTGTTTGTTTTTGTTTTTTTTTTCAAAAAAAAAAAAGTCAAATAGCCTTTAGACTTAATAGTGTCTGTGTGAAGTTCTGCACGTGGTAGCAATTAGTCGTAAAATATGACATGTTTCATGACACACAGAAAGTACATATTCCCAGGAGGAATTCAAATGGGATAGGTTTCATGTAATAGCGTTGTGAAGGCGTAATCTCAAGCCTCCACTTAATTAATCACTCACAACAAATCAATAAGGCAAGATAAAATTCTTTCCTTAAGTTATCGTGGCAAACCTTACACTCTAAGCGTCTCAGTTTCATATGTTTAATTATGCGCAATTAAATTTTAGTATTGCAGCTTACCAATATACCATTGAATCGCTTCTGAACCGCATGCATATTACGTCCATGTATACTCACATATATATATCCTTGATCTTTTTAACCTTTCATTAGCGAAATGCACCAACTTTTTCACATAAATGTTTTACAATTTTTTTTACGAATTATAAATGAAAAAGAATACAAACTTGGTGCATAATAATATGCATGTGCACAAATAAGAACAGACAAGAACGATTAAATAAATGAGATTTTCTGTACAGAATAAACTTAATAAATACTATAATTACAATAATTATATACGATATAACTTTGATTTCACATATCACTGAAAAATATTTTCGCTTTATAAACTACTACCAGTTTGCTGGTTAAAGAAAGACTGAGAAAACAATTGGGAACGAAGCCTTTTTCATATAATCGTCTGTTGTTTTGTGTGGAGAATGAATGGTGCGTTGTACATAAAAAACTGCACAAAATGTGTGATTTCATCTTTGATTGCTTGCATGCTTATTATTGCTGTGTGTGTAATAACGAAACCTTACATACATACCTACTTACACACACATCATTACATGTTTTCCATGTGGCATAGTCATCATCATCATCATATTATCATGATCGTTTATGAAATGAAATTATTTACGTCTGTGGCTAATGTAACATGTAGTATCCATGTACAAAAGTGTACCTTTTAGTTTAGAGCAGAGGACAAGATTTTACCTTGAATCAAACGTCTTTATAGTAAAAAAGGAGAGAAAGAGAGAGAGAGAGGGAGATGGATTGACTTTACATATATTCTATTCTATTCAACTACTCCGTAATCGTTTGGCTCATCACTGTTCTTCTTTTCTGCACCTACACACTTGAGTGCTAATAAGTATTTGGACTCGCAATACAAAACACAATCATGAGCAAACAGGTTGCTCATGTCTTCTTCTTGTCAAGAAGCAACCTGCAAGCAAACGCCAGCATAATACACAATAACAAATAAAAGAGTAAAAAAAGTGAGAGAGAGAGAGATGCAAACACCCACTCCATTCTAAGAAGATTTTTTTTTGGTAATGGTAACTTTTTTAATGCATCATGTACTTTTTTGTATTATATGTATAGGCATATTACGTCTTACGTCTATATACTTATGGGCTTTATTAGCTAAATTATATAGCTACGGACGAAGTTGTATATAAAAATAGGACAAAAAATGATGGAGACCGAGAAGGCGATAGTTTAAGTCCGGTGAAGTCAGCAGCAGCGAATAGGTATGTAAGATTAGCGAAAAAAAAGAAATTTAAATATTTTGTATCGTTAACTAACTGCAAAGTACAATGTTTATAATATAGAAAAAAGGATGCGTGGTTTGGACTTTTTGTTCTGTGTAGGAAGAAAAGAGGCATGAGTTCACATCACTCATATGTACCTACTACGTATGTATGCATATTGTATATATATCGCTTATACATAAAACATAATACATTATCTTACTTGTAAGCTGACACTCAAGTCGAAATAAGTCGTGAAAATGAACTTTATTATTCTCAAAACAGCAGCTAGAGGAATATAAGCGAGGATGACAATCGCTCCTCTATTCCCTGTTTGGAATTTTTATCCATGCTTATAAGAGGCTTTTGTTTCAAAATCATTTATTTTATTTCTGACACAACAACATTTTGCACACGCAAACGCAGAGCATATATAGTTAATAAAACTTTACTTACTTACTATTTGAAAACCTTGACTTGAATTACTGCAGGAGCGTGTAGTAGTGCAGTGTGCAGGCAGAAATGTAAATGTTCTTTATTTTCCAGAGTGTGTCACCCATAAAAATTGTGTTGTGTGAAGGTTTTGTCATTTATCATACTTGATTTTGAAATGGGTGAATGTTCGTGTCAGGCCATAAGTATGTAATATTTTTGCTGATGTTTCCTTTTTAATGCTTTGAAAAGGGTTAAGTTTCATTTACGTCAGAAAACTTAACTAATAATTTAGTGTTTTAAATGATATCAAAAAGCTACAGATGGGCGAAATGTTAAAAAAAAATTGCTACAGTATTCAAATTTCTGCATGATATAAATTATGCAAGTCTGTCACTTTATATCCATTTAAATTTCGTAATGGCCAAAATGCAAACTCTACGATTCTGTTTGTGCACATAATAATATGGAATATTATGCTCATTGTATTTTTTTACATGGCTGGTTTTTTATAGGACCAGTTCGGTTCATCAAATCTATAGAAATTAGGAGGTTTTCTGTAAAACAACATTTTAACTTTTAGTTTCAGTCGACCTCTTCTCTTCATGTACCACCTACAGGCATGCTCGTCAACAGGATTTGTAAATATTTTCAGGCATACCGAGTTTATAGTGCAGCAAAACAAAAATATTAGATTTTCCAGATACGATTTCCTTTCTACATCTCGAGATACATGTTCATGTACTATAGCTAATCGCTTCAATCTGGTCCCGGCTACGCCGCTGGTGGTAATGATTTGTTTTGTAAAAAGATACCTACATGAAAGTCATTTGACTAAATTTACATTGAAAGAGTTATAAAATGCATTTTTAGAAACAAATAGCGTGTAAAAGAACCACTTAAAATTCTTATGATAATATCAGCACTCTATATATATTTGACTGATTAGAACCCATAAATAAGTTGGCAAGCAAGCAGTATTCATTTTCTGGTCATGGCACCCCGACTCGTGCCGTACTCGTTATTCGTTTATCGCACTGCGTTTGATTAAATATATGACAAAATTATAGAGTACGCATAATATAACTGTGCATTTACTCACTAATCAACTCAATTCACTTTGGATAACATTGGATGGGAATGGAATATACTTAATTTATTAGTGTGAGGCCGCTTTGTTTAAAAAAAAAGAGTAACAACGAATTTGGTAGTAAAATGGAAACACGGATTTATTCCTGATTCTGGACCGCTGTTTTCACGTGACATAAATTATGTAGACTAACAAGTAAGTCTAATAGACCGTTCGCGCTATGAAAAGTAAAATGATTAAGCTATATAGTTCCCCATATGTATTACGTTTACCGTTTACCACACAACCAACACCTTGTGGGGCATATACAAGGGCAACTACCGACCCCTAAAAACTTCCCCTTATAAAGATTCTTGTCTGGTTTTTTTCCACTACGACTACGAGCCGCAATATCAACACAAATAAAACTAAATACCTATTCCAAACTTTAAGAATATAAGTGGTTCTGCTCTACATGCAGCAGTATCAGTATGATCACAGTTTATTCATTCATGTCATGCGATTGCCACATTTTCAGACAGCCACGGCAGAACAAAACGGAAATGGTTCACGGGATAGAAAGCTTGACAAACAACTCTTTGGATCGGTCCGGGTCATGGTGTGACCAGTGACAATGAAAAGTCATATATATGTACATATACATACGTAGATATGTCGTATGTATTATATGCATTCAACATATCCCCGTGAAAGTGTACAATTAACAATGTATAATATTTTGGTCATTACTATTAAGTGTATATCATAAGTGTTATGCAATCCTGTATGTGTGTTGTCTTGATTCGGAGAAAATAAAATATTTAAGCAGAAAAAACTACACACACCACCACCACTTGGCTCTGACCGTGAGTTCCTGATACTGATAGCACTATTTCATTTTGCCATTGCCCTGGTGGGTCGACCTAGACACAAAAAGAATTCTTTGTCCAGAGTCCAAAACACAATAAAATGCTGTTCTTGACATGATGTGGAAAAATGAAAACAAAGACAGTAGTAGCAATGTGGCACTTCTGGGATTGAAGAAACGTGAAAAATGAACACAATTTTCTATAGATATTTTTTTATCTCTTTCTAGTATGCGTGTAGTTTTGTGGTAAAACCTCAAGGACTCAAGTCTTTGTAAAGAATGTAATCAGGACAGGAACGCATTTTTACTTAATGCAACACATAAAAGGAGGGAAGAAAAAAAATATATAAAAAAGTATCGTTAATATTTTATTTTCTATTGGGCTGGTACACGTATTAATGTTGTTCATGTACTTATTTTCCAGGTTTGCTGGTAAAGTGTGATGGAACAATATTGTACGATATTGAATGAACATTTGATTTTCTTAGCAAGTAACTCTTGTTGAATTGAATGCCACACGTAGGTTTACTGTTTGTTTGGGCGATAATTGAAGAAAATATTTCTTTTACAGCATAACGATGGTCTTCTGTGCAACCACTTTTTATCCGCAATTATTATTGGCTGCACTTTTAGTTTTTATATTTCTATTATATGTATGTAATGTACACAGTTAAAAAAGAAAATAATAGCTGTATTTGTATTGATAAGTAAACAGAAACAGAACTAATAACATCTCAGCTTTTTTTTTATCTTTTTCACTGGTCCTCCGTCTACTACATCGATTATAAAGCAGGATTTTCAACCAATGAGGGAGACCCTTTTGTCTCCTGCATTTCTTACTGAGCAGTGAACCTTCACCATGCAAAAATTATATTTATATACAAAAACTTATTGCTCCACCCTTCACTCGTCAATGCCAATACTTGATCCATACTTTGCATGATGTGGCAACTAGCTTTTGGTTGGGGAAAGCACAAAAGGACACATCAATATATGACAATAAAACAGGCAAACTTAACCGGGCTGCATGCATGCACTTGATGTGATGGATGTTACAGCACAGTTCTGTCATTCCAGTCCGCAATTAAAGTAATAATGTGCAGGTGCACTTTTCCAGTTCATGCATAAAACATTAAAAAAAGCCTGTTATATAGGTAACTAGATAAATGGAAATTGGTATCGAGACAATGCTACACAAAAAACCATGCATGTCCTTTGTCGGACAAGTGGGTGCGGAACGGTCTGGTCTAGAAGATTGGTTTTCTATTTCAAGGCTAAATTTTCATTACATGTCAGCTATAAAATTGCAATTGGATTGATAATAATAATAATAAATATTTAAATTATGTTAGGTAAATATAATGATAGTGCTCCAGAGTCGGTATAGGACAATAGTAAAATATTACCTGTCTTAATTGGCAGTACGCAAGAATTGGTAGGCATCCTGAGAAAGAGCTACACACAAGGAAATGTAATACGGTGCGCCAGTTTTAGTTGAGGCTTTTATTGCGTCCTCCAAAATGTAAATGTACACGTGGAACATTAGTAATTAAATCGACTTTTTAAAACTATAAAATGTCGCCATAATAATAAGTAACTATTCCAAACCAGTGTATCACGTCACACACGCACACACACACACGACATGTAATAAATGAATTTTTATGAGAAAAATCTTTTATAGGGCTGGACTTGAGGAAAGGTTTTGTTTCTTCTGGGCACACAGAAATCAGCTCCTAAAAATGTGCACAAAGAAGGATAATGAGTGTTTTGCTTACACCGTTTGTCTGGCTACGCGACCAATATACCTAAGTACATTTCCCTGACTGGCCATGTGGCAGTGTCAATTCAATACTGGTTTCCGCCGTGTACGGTATATTACAAGTAGAGAAAGCAAAAAATGCTATTGCATATATGAAATTGCCATAATGTGATATGATGGTATTTGAAACGGTGCTGTTGTGTAGGAGCTGAACTAAAGTAGCCCCTTATGAAGCGAATGGCTACAGTAGTAGAGTGCTACAGTGTTTGGTAGGCCCGCTCGGACGTACCAACACGGACTGAATTGGAGACTAGGTAATGTCAGCAATATATATCCTGAAATAGAGCTAAGCGGAGAAAGCAGTGAAATCCAAACGGAGAAAATGTGTTTTTATGTCTACGAAAAAAAGATAATTAAGAGCTCAGCATGCAATCATGTATGGTAGGTATATGTACCTATTGTGTTGGTACATGTATGTATTTCCCGTGGATTTTTTCCCTACCTTTTTCCATAGCTTTTTATTTTTATTGCTTAAAGTATTTTTTGTGAAAGCTAATGGAGCTTCTTTTGGCCCCAAGTGTGTACGTATTGTGAGATTGAGGCTGAGAGGTGGGAAGTATTACCTTGAAATAATTGTTTTGAAGGAGGCATGAAGAGTTTCACTAATAAAATATTGAAACCCGAGACATGACATTATATACTGGGCATGAAAACGGGAATTTTTGAGAGAAAAAATTTGTAAATGCAGTACACATTAATTTTTTATGAAGAAATTACAATGTTTCTTGCATGTAGCATTAACGTTGTATTTATTTGTAAGGAAACATTTTTTTTACATGACATGAGAACTTGGATAATAAAGAGAAGTTGAGAAAAATATTGATGCTGAAATTATATGTGTGAACCCTGGAAATAAGCTGTTTGCAATTTTTATGTTCGAGCGTTGCTATTTTTCATCAATGAGAAAAGCTATTTATTATTAGGTGACGTCTTGGCTAAAAATTAAAATGTGCAGACCATGTAAAATATACACCTGCATGGAAGAGGGTGGTGTATCAAGTGAACTCTCAAGTAAAGTGGGGCATTTTGAACATTGCAAATATAAAAATCCCGTAGATGCATTANATTTTGAACATTGCAAATATAAAAATCCCGTAGATGCATTATACCTATGTGGAAACATAATGTCAATAAAATACATTGCAATTATTGTGTTGGTTAGAATTGTCACGTAGTTGATGTAAGGTTTAAAAAATCTTTGTATATAACTAAATATACATGTTATAATAATCTAAAAGCGCTTTGTACTCCACCGGTGATTTGTTGATATTTTCTATATGTATGTTTGTAAATATATGAGTTATAAAGGTCATTACTACCCATCTGTCGATAGTGTTGATCCGTCTTATATTTCAAGCGCGCTGTTGTTGCAGCATTTAACGTGGTTGTCTGGAAGTGGTTACTATAGGGTATTGCAATTTGCAATATCTCTATGGTTACACTTTGCAACAACAAGCGCAAAAATGGGAAATTCCAGTGAGGTGGGAGTGATACATTTTCAATATGACGAATTCTGTAAGTAGAAGCCACAAAGCCAACATGTAAACATGTTTGATGCATGCATGTACCCACATCATTTTCCATATTATGAATTTTTCACTGTCAATATTTTTTAAGACTAATACAGGTAAAAGCATTTAGCTACCTGCATAATATATTAGAAACAAGTAATGGCACATATTTTGACCCAGTTGGAAACGTTGGACGTGTGCGTGTATATATATTATATATATATATAAAAGAATTACGACAATAAAGTAAACATTCAGCAACATGCATTATGTGTATTATAACACTACCATTATAAAAAAAATTAACGAAATGTGCAGTAGCACAGTACAGTTTATTCATATGGGTAATATAAATAAGTTAAAATGCAGATTTATTTTTCTGTAATTGTAAATTCTCACGATTCGCATATACTTTATAAAAATATTAACTTACAATAATTAGTTAAAGTATAAGCTCACTGGTTTTATAGAAAGTTTCAATCCGACTCTTCCATATCTTTATCTACATCATTTTCTTCTCCCTGTTTACTATCACTAATACTCGCCTCTTCCTGACTGTCCTCCTTATTTAACTGGTTTTCTTGACTTTTATCTTTATCTTCTTCATTATCTTCGTCCTGCTTATGAACTGCTAATGACTTCAAGAAGTTTCGAGTTGGGGGTCTGCGTTTCCTCTGAATTCTCACACGAGCCTGAAAACACCGTAACAAGTATCATTTAATTAAAATGATGATGTCATCGTCATATTCAAAGGGAATGTCAAAAGTTTTCGTATTATCTTTTACTTTACCTTAAGAATTCCAACAAGCTCATCAATTCCATGGGAAGATGTATCCCGTTGTTCCTCATTACTCTCTTTGTTTTCTTCACTCAGCACAGAGTCATCCTTTTCTTGGTATGCCTCTTCATCATTTTTCTTCGCAACATCTTTCCCATTTGATTTGCCAGGCAAAGTCAATGTATATGATATTTCATTTACTGGAGACTGATCGCTAAATTCTCTGTCTGGAGTACTTGGTGTAGAAACACCGGATTTCGGAGGCTTCGCTCCTACCATCAATGCTAGCGGATTAATGTTCAAGTTCAATGCGAGGCTTTTTACTGACACCTTAGCTTTAATATGCTTCTTTTTCGAGACATCACAATTGTCGGTATTTTCTGATTTCGATTTGTTAGTATTTGCATTTTGCATGGCTTTGATTTTTTCAGAAATTTTATTTCCTGTTACTTTTGTTGGTTTAGGCTCATCCTCGTCCTTATCTTTATCTTCACTTGGAAAAATAAAAAGTTCTTTTTTATTTAGCTTTGATTGAGGAAGCGCTCCGTCTACTTCATCCACTTTGCTCACTTCGTTGCTTGACATGTCATTTTCAGTCGTATCTTTACTTGAATTCACTGATTTCTCTGTGCATTTCTTTTTTGATTTTGCCCCAAACAGATCACTGTCAGAATCCGAATCATCATCAAATAAAGATGTGGACTTCCCTTTACTTGCACTACTAGTAACTGGTGGAACTGCGGGTTTGAAGTCTAATGAAGATGCACTATTGCTCTTGCTAGCAACTACATTTGAAGATGATTTACTTGAGAAGAAGTCATCGTCTGATTCAGAATCATCAAAAATTGATTTTTTAACTGAAGTCGGTTTTTCCTCCGTTTCTCTTTCAACAGTCGGTTTCGTTGTCGTAATAGATACATTGGAATTTGATTTTATCACTTGGTGGTCCTTTGTTATATCATCTTTGGCCTCATTGTTGTTATTGTATAGATTGGATTTCAAAGGACTTGCTTCATGAGCCTTTTGTTTTTGTGTTGTATCCTTAAACAAATCATCATCATCATCATCCCACACTGTATCCACTTTAGTGTCCTCCATTTTAGCAGGAGCTACGACGTAGGTTGCTGTTTTGATTTGTGGTTGTTGAACCGTCCTTTTATTTCCAAACAAGTCAGTGTCAGAGTCTGAATCGTCACTAAATAAAGATGTTTTCTTTACTTTTACTGGGACACTCAATTTTTTAGGTTCAGGCTTAGGCTTAAAAATACTTCCATTATCCACTATTTTTTTGCTTTCTGATCGTGAAGTAGAGGGTCTACTACTGAACAGGTCGTCTTCAGATTCCGAGTCATCAAAAATTGATTTCTTTATTGGAGTTGGTTTCTTGACTGGTTTACTTGAAATAGTTGGTACTTTATCGGAAACAGTATTTTTGTTCAATGTTGATGTGATAGGAACATTAATGTTTGAAATGACTTTTGGTGGCTGAATCTGAATCGCATTAACAGTCTTCTGCTTTTTACTCGATAAAAATATATCTTCATCACTGCTCTCATCTGCAAATAGAGAATTGACTGGCACTGTTGGTGCTGATATCGTCTTTGCTTTACTAAGATGGGGACATTTACACAAAAGGACCATTATTCAAATGACAACGTAATCGATTCATCTCGTCAAGAAAAAATGCTAGAGCAAATGTGCAATTTATAAACTTCATGCAAAAAGGCTCACTAGAATATACATTACCTTTGTATGTTTCCTGGACCGCTCAATGAACCTTGACTAATAATTTTAGTTCTTCCTGGTGCAGCAACATTGCGACTAGGCTGACTAGTAACATATTTCTGATTTACATCCTCGTGTACATGACTAGAGGTTGTTGTGATATCCCTGCTAATTGTACTGGCAGTAGCAGCACGAACAAATACACTGGCAACTTCAGCCGTAGAATTGGAACTGATTTGCGTATCTGGTTTGGATTTGGACGCAGGAACGTCTGTGTTTGCGGTTTGAGCTTCTTGGCGTGTTCCGCTGTTAAATACAGGAGGAGGCAAGTTACCAAACAGTGACACCGCACCAGGAGGAAGCTGCAAAATATAAACATTTTCAAGCTGTGTAATACATTCGTGGGTATAAGTGAGCGATATATTGCACATAAAATTATGAGAGTAACCCACAAATTATTGACACATTCAGCATTATAGTATGAAGATCTTACTTTTGGACGAAATGAGCCATCCGCTTCAGGAGGTGTCCCTACAATGTTTTAGAATATTTATGTAAAAACATATACATTGTACATACATACGTAACACGTATACATACACTTTTGAACAGTACGTTCTAAAAATAAAAATAGCAAAATAACAGCGAATTTCCCAGCACCTCGTATCAAAACATCTTTCTTCGAAGTATTGCCAGTCACACTGCTCTTATTAGGAATGTCGTTGGATTTTGGCTCCTGTCCAACAAGTGTTTGTACACAACTGGGTTTCGAATGTGGTACAGGATTCACCGGGGGCGGAACCGAAAATACAGGGGTTGGAAGCGGAGTCGGATTTGATTTTCCAAAGAAATCGTTCTTCCGACTTGATGGAAAGAAATCCTTTTCTTCAAAAATATCATCGTCATCATCTTCGAAAATGCGACCCACTATGATAATAAAATGCATAATTTATGTCTGCCCTGTTGCATATTAAACGACATTTTTCGCATAATATTATGATAATGAAGTGTGAATATTGGGTTAATAGTAACAACCTCCTGCATTAGGACGAAAATCGTCGTCGCTGTCATCATCACCGGTTGGAGGGGGAGCAATAGAACCATATATTTTATTAAGCTCATCTGTTACAGAGCGAGGCAACATGTTTCCCTGAAAAATGAACAATTATTAATATCAGATGATTAGGCAGATGAAAAAGTCGAATGCATGTATGTAACTGCCGTATTATCACTTACTCTAGAGATGCTACTGCCGGATCCCGTCCCCCTTTCACTGCTTCGATTACTAAATGATGGAGACGGGGGAACGTCAGGAAATCCAAAGCTTTTTCTACCCTCATTTACAATTACATGATTGTCATTCGGTAGTGACGGTTTGTCGAGATCAGGTACCTATAAAGTGCAGAAAAAACCGTTTATACAAGTGGAAAAAGTTTATCACATATGATTAAACAGTTTTTAGGACATTCTAACTTTAACTGGAAAGACAGCGGTTGGAGGCATTGTAAATTTAACTTCGTGCTTGGCTTGTGTAGGAGTAGCATATGTGTCGCTCATTTGGTCAATACTAACTGAATCCAAATCCAGTGACTCCTGATACGTACGCGAGTGCCTGACACTTTCATCAACTAGACCGCAATATCTGCTACTAAAAAACTTTGGTGATCCTATAAGATATGGTTGTATCGTTTTAAAGCGATTTATTGAGGTCTCACTGGGCTGTCTAAAATGTTTTAAAGAAAATAAATATATTTACACTACTACATGCACATTGCATATATCGATATATATACATATCATTGCCATCATTTCCCTTTTCATTTACACAGCATAAAATACAATTTACAACACAAGTGATACCTTCTCTCATTACAAGCAGTTAATCCTAATTGAATCGCTTGTTTCATTTTCGATACTAATGCAGCTTCTTGTTCTGCTTTGGTTTTCCCAATCGCTGTTGTATTTGCGGAAGACACAGGTGATGAAAACTCTTTGAATTCTTCCACTCGATTTTCTACAAACTGTGTGTTTGAGAGCATCAGAAACTCATTTGACACATTAATTAGTCTAAAGTCAAGTTGTGTGACATCTCTGGACAAAGTATCACATTCCCTAAGGATATCTTGAGAGTTTCTAGTTAGATCCTACAAGTAAGAAAAAGTTATGATACACAAACCGTTTGATGCATGCGACAGGTTATTTATCGGCAGAGTTTGTTAGTAATTCATTTTATATTACCTCAGAGAATTTTTTAAGGCGATTCAAAAGGGCATTATCACAGGCAAGGGTCCATGAAGAGCTTCGATCAAGCATTTCTTGGCTTGTCATCGAAGCATCTTCCTTCTTGATGGCATTCTATAAAAAGATTATTTAAAACATTGGTTTTCATTCATCTCATTCATTATTATACAACACATGCTTTTAAAAGCATATGTTCTCGTACAATTTTGTGTGAACGTAAACGCCCACTACATTTTACCAATTTTTAATGCATTTAGTCTTACCATCTTCAAATAAATTTGATTTTTTGATCTGCCCAACTACACCAAAAATCGATGAGATATTATAACCATTTCCCGCAGACTTGCTAAATTTAATGCGGAAAAACAGAAATTAGAATTTAGTTTAGTTACAGAATCTAGTGTAAATAAAATACAAGCAAATCTTACAAATGGATCCCCATTGCCGTTACCTTTTCCCAAACTGTGTTCAGTTTACATAAACACAAAACCATCAAGTCTCAGTCTTACATCATTTAAATTGGTAATTAACTGAACTAATTTAGGTCCAGTACTAGTAGAACTACTACTTGCTAACACTGTCACATGACTTTTACGTGGATTAACCAATCAACCCTGTTCTGTCTCTTTCCTTTCAATTCATTCATAAATTTTTCGTTGTACAGCCATAGCCGCTGCTGCAACAAAAAAAACCTTTTAGTATATAAACTTTAACTATCCCAATCCCACTACTTGCAAACAATGCATGAAGATATGAATAAACCACGCAGTTTCGATTGTACAGCTTAGCCTCAGCTTCAATTAATTTATTTGGCAGGGCAGGCAACTCCTTAGAATAACACGGGAAGACAGTTTAATTTAGAGTGGCATATTGCAATGCTAGCAAGTTAGCATATTATTATTATGATACACAGTATTACGTGTTGAATATATACGCTCAGATACATGAACAGCTGGGGAAATAAACAAAAAAAGCATACACAACTTGTGTAAAAAACACAAGTGCATATTATATGCATGAATCTGTAATAGCATTTGTTGACGGATTGATGAGATCAACTCAGCAAAATAAAAACATGCACATGTGCGAAGCATTTTATTTTCAGAAAATATATTTTCCATTCAATTTTAAAGTGTTTAAATACTCAACATCTTTCAAGGGGATTAGTAATAAAATCAATCAAAACCAATATTTTATAAAATCCCATTTGACAAGTTAAATCGAATACACCAACGACATGGCATGAGGTAAGTCATAAACAGACTGATTAACTTTACTTCCGATTTTCTTGAAGGTGTATAATTTTCGAAAAACCATTCATTTTTGGTTACTTTTTATAGGTTTACTGGACATAGAAATACTTTGCCAACTGCATTATTCGAAATATTTAGTAAATATTTAAATAAAAAAATAAAAAAATAAAAAAAAATGAAAAGGACCGGGAAATGTTTTCGTGACCAGATAATGTCACCAGGATCACGGTCAAAGCGCCTAAAGTTAAAACTTTTTCTGGAAGAGCTGACAAAACCTGAGATAGATATACCTCTTGTGTCGCAGTATACTTCAATGACGATGTCAAAAATTCAACAACAAAGTATAACGATAATACCACAGATTATTAAATATATGCAGCAGGAAAATGAACCTCTTGTGCTGGAAATCACCAAAAATAAAGTTGGGGATGAAGCTCGGCCTGCTAGCAAGCTCGTGCACCAGACATTACATAAACCAAAAGCCAGCAGATCTGTGGAGGGAAGTGTAGATTTTAATAAATATGGAATGGAGGCGCAAACGCCTTTTGTGGAAACGACTTCGGAAACTGAAAGTACAAGAACAGAAATAGAGTCGCTTGAAAGGAGTACTGGAGAAAGCCAGTTTGAAATTATATTTTCTGACTCGACACGTCCAACGGATGCTGACAACGATACGCATATCATTCACTCTACAACAGAACGAACCGCAAATACTGATGAAACACCGGGAACGGTAAATGTCCCCAATTCCTTCCCATTGTTCCAGATTGTTCATACCGGGGAAGTACCTGAAGATGTGCAACATGAAATTGTTCGATTAATTAGACAAGCCAATCCGGAACTTGACTTAAATAGCATTACGTTTAAGTTTAAATCCCCTGAAACTGTAGAAATTATCGCTAATGTTAACTCATGAAATGAACATCACATATATATCTCGTTTAAATATTTTTGTCATAATTTGTACGAATTATTTATTTATTCTTTAAAAAATAGAGTAACAAGCGAGAAATCCATGTATAAAATAAAAAAATATAGTAAATAAAACTTGTCGCATCTCGTATTCACTTCAAGGTAACTAAAGTATATTTATGTAATTATTTACGTTTGCCCAGTACTGGAGCTTGTAAGGTTATTGTCATATCTGAAGAATTATCCTCGTTTTCAGGAACTACTGACACCAAGTCCTGATGCAGTAAGGATACATCATCATCATCATCGGGTAAAACCGATTCGGCAGTAAATGTCGTAAGATTAGTTAGTACAGCCTTGTCATGAGTTCCATCAATACTGGATAGCATTGTCCCGTCTGCTAACTGAAACGTTGGAATCCCAGAAGAATGATTTGAAGTGTTGGGGATAACCAAAGATGAGTTTAGCTGCGAGCTACTGCTAGTTTGCCCATTTGAGGTGTTAATTGAAAAGGCAGGTCCCACATGTAGTGTTAATGTGCCTTGTTGCTCACCATTGTCGTCTAAATTCTCCTCACATGGGGTAACTAAATGTGCTCCGCAATTAGAATGTAAACTATCGCGAATGTCTTTCAGTAATTCGTTTCTTTGTTGCATTAACACAAGTGCATTTTCTTGGAATGAAGTCATTTTCTCCAACATTTGCTCATTTTGGGTCTTTGTAGTATCCATGAATTTTATAAGAATGCTTTCTAGGGACTCGTCAGTTTGATTATCTTTACCACGCTTTCCTTTGGAAATTCGTTTCTTTGCTTTTACTGCTAAGGACGGTTTAGCATTGTCGACAGACGAAAATTGGGCCGAGGATGATGATGGTAACATAACATGTACGTCCTCAGAAGGAGATTTTAATCTTGAAGTTGGTTGCGAGAAAATAATACTGGATTCAATTCCACTACCACTTGTTTGAATATCTGCATCCGGTACTATTGTTTCATGGTTATCTGTGAGTGATACTCCCATGTCGATTAAATCTGTATCACTCACTAGATTAATTGAATCCGCACGCTCTTGTTGAGACTCTACAAACTGTGACGATGAACCAGCTATATTTTCCGCATCATGAACTTGATGAAGTTGTGACGTAAATTTGCTGGAGTCAGTGGATTTGTTGTTATTACTCTTCCTTGACCCTGGGACATTGGCATTACTATTAGAGGCTGAATTACTCAATATCTGGACAATAGTAGTTGCCTCCGGAAATGCATCAGAATTTTCTAAAGTGAGTAGTTGTAACATGATGTCATAAAACGGCCATTTGAATTTTTTAGACTGTCCATTTTCTTGCTTCTGTTCTTCAATCGCTTTAAACGTCCGTATCATATTACTCCACTTTTTTCGGCAGTCTTCAGGTGTCCACGTGTAACCAGATTTGCAAAGCGCGTTTGAGACATCTTCCCATACCTCTTTCTTTCGTCTGTTCTGATTTTGAAACTCTGGATGATAAGCTTTCATTAGTTTGAGCAAATCTGTGATACTTTTATCTGACCACTGGCGTACTGCAATTAAAAAAAATGTTCACAATATTTCCTCTCTCACTACTGGTGCATTTTGATGCATGTTTCAGTCTCATTTACTTACCTTCATCATCGCCATGTTTAAGAGTTAAAACGACAGTTTTCCCTCTTTTAAAATAATTCTGAATATTGAAAGAGTCCATCTTCCACTAAAAGTTATAATTTGATTGTAGTCATAAGAAAGATAGCACTTTACTTTCACCTGCGCAAATTTGTTCAACGCTATATATTTTAAAGGAATAGAAAACAAACTGTGTATCGTACATAAAATATATATAGTTTGTTTAATTTATATATTATTACAGTTAATATTATAGTTAATTTCCCGGATGGGCTTAAAGGTCCAGTTTACCTGCCAAAAATCTTTATTGTAGTAACTCCAGCAGATATGTTTTTCTGCAGGGAACTCCGAGTTTTAATCTTTTAATGTGTATCACTAGAGATTTCGTAATTTCATGAGAATAGGACGCTTCCAAATAATTTAAAGGATTTAGTCAACTGAACTGCTCAGTGAGTGATCACTTGAGGTCCTTTTGAGGCTTTTCTTATTTTCCACTGTATTGTAATCTAAATTTGTAAAGAGTTAAAGTATTTCTGAGGCTTCCCTTTGTAGCTTCCCACACTTTCAGTATACTACTGGTAATAGGTAGATAGATGTTTTGCAACTTTGCTACTATATTGCTGCATGTATACGCTATAGACCTACAATGATGATGCGATGATGATGTAAAAGCAACAAAGAAATGCGCAAGTTGAAGTTATGAATTTTTAGGTCAAAACCAAATGATCCGTCCAGGTAAATACTGAGGTGTGATTGATTGTTAAAAACAGAATAAAATTAAAAAATAAAATAAATGCTATTATGTCATTATTATAATGCTTACAAGGTGCAATCAAATGTATTTTTTATTTAACCCTGAACTGTGCAATCATTTCATATAATAACACTCACAAACGATATATGACAAAGGTGAATTGTAAATGTGATGAAGCATAAATTTTTACTTTACTTATACTTTTACTATATGCTTGATTTTTTAATTACTTGGGTGTCCTGCAAGTTTTAGCTTAAATCAATAGAGAATGAATTTTTCTACTGTAACTATTAAAGTAGTAAACGTCAAAAGACAAAATGCATAAGAGAAGCATCAGAATTCGGCCGTAGTGCCGATGTTGATGATATTAAGGAAACGTGATTATACAATCGATGATGTAATCAGTTGCCACTTTGAAGAATGTGATAGTTGTGGACACTGTCACGTAATAACATCTGCCTACCCAAACCTTTAAGGTGGGGCAAGACATAAGTATTCGTCGAAAATCTTTCTGTCTCGTTCGACTCCAGGAGTCCACAAATCCACATGCCAGATCATACACTTCCGCTGCAAGAGATAAGGTTGTAAATCCCGCAGTGGCACAGTCAATCACACAAATGGGGTAGGTCACTGAAAGAAAAAGGAATTTCAATTTTTATTTAAAAAAAAATATTTTAATTTATTAAACGGCAATGTTTTATTATAGAAATTCTGATAAATGGTGTTCGTACATATTCCGGGGAATTCTTCAATAAACTTTTTATTCATGCTGCGAATGAATACATAGCCACATGGAATAAGTCCTGTCATGATGTGTGTTTTCATTAGTGGGATTGCTAATGGACTCATGCAATCATTAAAGCATTGACATAAAATCTGCAGAGTTCGATACGTCTCAACGGCATTCCTAGGGTGTCGTAATTCCTCTTTAGTGTAGCTGCTGTCATTGTGATTACTAAACATAATGTCCACAAAATTTAAAGTTAATTTTAGATACTATCCAGATTAATGTAATATATTTTTAAGTTTCGACGAGGTTTAGGCAGGATTTTAAAATTGCAATACGGGAATCATGGATATCAATAATTGATTACTATTGAACTCGTATTATTTTCCTCCAGATCTAATATGTAAAATGAAACTCACTGAATTTCTCTAAGCCAAAATTCCAGGCTGTTAGAATGAGCAACCATTATCCATTGGTATAAAATGTAATTGCTAATGACTTGACCAACGACAATGAATTCTTGCAATGCCCCAGGGATGAGCCAGTACCACGGCTTGGGATAAATGTAGGAGAAGAGATACCAGGGTTGATAAGGTATCACCAAGAACAATGCCACGGATGCAAATACTTGACTCGTATTTGAGGGTATGCTCAGATTTATGACAATGCGGCCTCCATCATCATAATCATCCAGGTGTATTAAGTACTTATCTAGAATCAAACCAATTAAAATATCCATATTTCTTGTGTTATGTCCGGGGTGAGATTTTTTGGGGAAAAAAAAGAAGAAAAAAGTTATGCAAACATGATTGATTGATTGATTAATCATGTTTGCAATCATCTCTTACCCACAAAATAACCATTGAAATTAAATAGCGTGTTAATATACTGCCGCATCTGTGAAAAATTAAATAATATTTTTCCTCGTATAAATGATTTGTCATAATTTAGTTTTAAAACTTAGCGGTCTTACTAATTGTAAGTAAACAAAACTTACCTCATCTTTGTGGATGTACATGTTAATGTTGAAATAAACTGCACAGACATACCAGTACACACTCACCGAGTTCATGAAAACTTCCCTGTACGTCTTAGTATCAGTTTCCAGACGAGATATAAATGAATAGAATTGGAAACAAGTGAGAAGAGCCGTTTGAATGGTGACAAAAAACCATTGAAATTTCCATAATTTTTCAAATATGGGGCTCCATTTGTCTATCCGGTGAGTTTTTGAGTTGAATCGCCACGGAACAGTTCCTGAACAAATAGCCAGCATCAGAATTTGTTTTAGTCGGGTCATAGTTGTTTTATCCAGGAAGTAAGGGCGATCTTTGATGTATTCCGCAGTGTCCTTCTGGGGTACATACGCTGTTGAAGGTCGCCTTTGATCCATAGCATCAGGTACTTCGTCGAATCCAGCCCCATCATCATGATACATTGGGTTCCTTGTAACCCGAGTCCCTGGTCGTATTTGCCCCAAGGAACGATTCTCTTGGAGTAAATTGGACATGCGGATCCGTGTTTCATTTTCATTTTGCACCGAGCCGGGTTTTTGTTTGATAAGAATGGGGTTAACTCCATATAGATCCCTTCCGGTAAAGTTATCTTCGTCGGGATCATAAGGAATTGTTCCTAAACCTTGAACCTTTCAGTTAAAAAATGTATCACCAATTAGTTATAGATTTACTCTGTGAGTTTATTGGGTAAGCGCTAATTTTAATTACAAAACTCAAATGTTTACTTTTGCAATTGCTCGTCGTTTACGCTTTTTTAAAGTACCACTTTGTTGCATGTTGAATTATGTTTTGTTTCGAAATTAATTAATACCAAAATATACCAAATTAGCACAAGCTTTTTAAGAAAACAATTAGAAATATTTGAAAATGAAAATTTTGGTGAAGTGAATCCTATGAATTTTGACCCGTTGGACTTTCACGAGTTAAAGTGGACATTTAAAGAGAGCTGAAAAAATTCATTTTCTTTTTATATTCCCATGATCATCAGTAATTCAGTTGACATATTTTAAACTTCTAGACTTATGTAGTTCTGTGTATTTTTATAAATCATAAAATTCAGTTACATGAAGCGTATTATGTTTAGCATTTTTAATAAAGATCACGAAGTTTTTAAAACATGCAATTTCTCGGGGTATCAACTTTGGAGACTCCATTTCTAATATTTTCTCGAGCCAATCAAATATTCATATGCAGAAAAACATGGACGTGCATGTATATTTGTTTCTTATCTTACATCAGAAACTAGATCCCGGTATTATGAATTAATTTCAACATGATTTTGTGATCGCTGGAATATTGTATTTTTATTTCAAAGTTCTGGATAGATGTTGCGAGGGATTAAATAAAACACGCATAAAGTCCAATAGTAAAGGTATAAAACATTCAAACAAAAGTCGCATTCTTTCGGTTATACGTCACAACGTCACTGTCTCCAGCCAGTTGAGTTCGTGCTTCAAACACATCGAAATAGACAAGATGACCTCAGTAGTAGACCCTTTCATGACTGCATGAAAATTTATACACAAAAAATGACATGTACAATTCCTCGACATGGTCATTATCCTTGAACTGAAATTCAACAACATTATATTCTTCCATCTTTATTGTTTCTTTTGAAAAGATATGTATTTTTGCGATTAAAATTTCAGCGAGTTTATGAGGGGAAAGTAAGTACATATACATTATCCAGGATACAGATAGGCCGAACAAAACTAGATGTGTTGTACGAAATGAGATCATGGTCATTGGGTCATCACAATTCAGTTAATCTTATATTCCCCCGTATCGTTCTAGGCTATCGTAAACATCATCCCATGCACGACCCACATCCATGTTTTTTCCCGTTAAACCAATTTTTCAAATCCATAATAATAAATTGTGTTATTATTGCTACTATTTCGGAATTTTTATTTGAAACTAAGAGTATATTACCGAATTAATCATCATTAAAGTTTTTATTCCATGAACATTATATCCTGTCTCTGAAATCGTATATAAATATATCGAAATTCTTTTGCGTTTTTGCAGTTAAATTTGACGTGGATGAAATATTTGCCCTCATTTGTAAGGTTGACAAATTCGAACTAAAATAAAGAGAAAAAAAAATTATTTCTAAATTTAATATTAATATCGCGTAATAAAATCTATAGCTGTGCTTTCAATTGATCATTGGTTTAAGTGATCAATGTTTCATGCGAGTTATCATTTTTTTAAAGTACAGTTTTAATTTTTATGGTTATTAGTATATCTAGTCATTCTTGTACCAAATGTCCACATATGATAAATGCATGCTACAATACTAGTCTGTGCCAAATGTCATACTTTTACTTACGTAAATATTTCTTATCTTCTTGCTTGCATGTTGAAGATATTTAAAAACAACTTAAAAAGTTACACACGACGACGAGGACAACATTCTAAAAGCATGATACAGCTATTTTTTAAATTGCTTTCACCTCGCTTTTCTTGTGAAAAAAAACAGACCCGCAGCTATTCCACCATGGTGTCTTTACGTACATGTTACGAGGCTCTAAATTATTCGTAATCACAACTGATGTTAAATTATTTATCTTGTTGGACATAATTGTTAACCACACTGAACCACACGACATGATATATACATATAATGGCGTTTGACAAGCTTCTGGCAGTAATGCATTTAATATTCTTTGCCACTTATAGTTTTGACTATCTAAATCAATTTCTTGAAAGCTTCTCCTATAAGGCAAGATGTTTTATTCATCTCGGCAATTTTTGTGTCAATGCATCCCGTTTTAAACCAAAATGGAAAACTGTCTTTTTAAAACTGGAATTTTCTAAAGCCAGCTTTCAGTCACGTTTGCAAACAGAAAGGGTAAGCAAAGCAGCACAAAAGTATACGGGACAAAATGGACGACATCAGTTACGGAGCTTATAATTTCTACTTCAATTTAGTTACCAATCTTGGTGCATTTCCATTGTCTGTCGACAATCGGGGCAACACAATTACAGTTGCAAATGGATTTTCATATTGGCTGTATTACGCTAATTTTGTAATTGCCATTTTCCACTGCTTTTATCAAATTTTTCAGTTGTTCTTCTTTTCGATTTCTGGGGCGGAACAATCCATCTTGCTTATTGCTCAGCTTACATGGGTGTTGCTTGCGCTATTGCCTTTGGCAAATTACTACTTTATGCTCAACAATGAAGATCATTTTGCAGAAATCATCGATGAGTGGTGCCAGTTGGAGAGAAGGATTATTGGTAAAAGAAGTGAAATCGGCAGTCATTCTGCTGATATATTAATAGGCAGTATAATAATATGTTACAAATATTCTGGACATTCATTGATTTGTATTTGTATATGCTTATTAATCAGGATCAGCAATGCGCGGAGTCAACTTTGGGGGCAAAAAGAACATTCCGCAACTTTCTCTCTGCCATGCAAATCAGACAAGGCGATTCTATTTCGTTTCCAGGCTTTACATATTCATAGCGTTTTTGGGAGCAATTGGAGTTGGAATGCATGCGTACTATGAGCCCAGATATCCCGGATATCTGTATTGGATGACATCAGAGGATTCCGAATTGCTGAAAAATCTTAGCGGTAAATAGTAACAATGTAAAATTCTCATTTCCATCAATCATTATGTATATGCATTAATTGACTCGGTTTCTTATAATTGGCAGTAATATTCCAACTTTGGGTTTACACCATAATATGTGGAAGTATTTTTACGGTTGAGATACTGACAATTGCCATGTCCAGCTCAATCGCCCACATTTTAGAAAACTTGAGCTATCGGGCTGGTGTGGTGATGACAAGATGGACCTGTGACGAATCGCCAATTACTGATTTAATGCACAAGCAAGAGGTACAGTCAGTAATGGCAACGATGAATTTGAACCTTGACTTGACGAGAAAGGATCCTTTTAATGGGGACAATGTGGTCACAAAATCGGTCAAGGAACTAGAGTCAGATCTTGTTTTCACAAAGTCGGAAATGTCACGCGTTGTCAAAAATCTTGTGGACATTGAATATGGATTGGAAGGGTATGCATAAATTAATAAAGCATAATATCATAATGTGAGCTTTCTGTAATTTTTTGTACCCATAATATACATATATATTGCAGATATCACCGTGTGGAAAGTCTTACAGACGCCTATAACTTGAGTTACGGAAGGATAATTGCTAATCATCAATTCGTTTACCTGATCATGCTAACAATTCAAGGATACAATGCAATCAATCGCTTTCACACTGATGGACTCGAGGGCTGTAGAATTATACACTGTGCTGATACTCCTTTTCCTAATGCGCATGTTAGTATTCTTTCCGGCTATGGGAAACCTGGATCATCGGTCGGATTCTTTTATTGACAGTTGGATGGAGGGTCTTCGTTATATTCCGAGAGGTTACCAATAATGTGTTCAATTAAAACAAATATCATTAGCTAATTATACCCCTTGGAAAACAATTAAAGTGCATTATAAAAATTTGTTCTATAGGTAAACAACACTACGAACTATATTGGTTTCGAGTTAAATCATGCAGGCTCTTGGATTTTAGATGTGGACGCTTTTTTAACATGGAGCGCCAAACTTGTCTCGAGTTTTTGTTTCGTGTGTCAGAATTTGTAATTGTTTTGCTGCAAATGTTTCCTGATTGATTTATTTTTTAAGTACACGTTTGGTGGTATTGTGCGATGATTTATTCATTATCTTGTACCAAAGTATTTTTTTAAGCTTTGCAGTTTATGTCACAATAAGCTCATTTAAAAAATAGTTTATTCTTTATGCAACTCAAATACTTTTTCCAGCAATAAAATTACGAAAAGGATTTTACCCAGTTTTGTTGTGAATTATTGGCAAGCAGTTCTTTCAATTCAAACAAAAAATTGGATGTATTGGACATATATCTATTTGCATAATAAACATGTTATTCATGTTCGCAGCAGGGTTGGAATTTGGATTGGCTGGAAATAAGCTTTTTTGTTGAATTATTTTGAGCTTGCATGTTTTTAAAAGACATGTCGAAGAAAAATGAGCAAACAAGCCTTTCTTATCGAAGAATTCATGATGGATACATAATTAAAGAATTTTTTGACAGTTACGAGCTAGTATTTATTTACGTATTACGTAGGTATATATGTAGGTATGGCATATTTTACGTAAGACAAAACATGTTACGTACATATTTTAAAGGTTTTTTTCTTCGTAACAAGCAAAGCAAGCCAGCTGAACAGCGAATTTAGCAACGATATCTATGGGTTTGAATTGATTAAATTGATATTGTCAAGGGTAAAAATTGTTCAGGGATGCGCCAAAATTCACAAATAAAACGAAAAACGCTCGGATACATTCAGATGTATTTACATTTTTCGTTGCCAATTTTGATGATTAGTTTTAATTTGCATAAGTAAATATGTGTTCTAAGTTTGGGGAAATCACAAGATGTAATAAAAAATTAGGATGGTAAAGTATACGATCCGTAATCTGCAGTAACGACGCTTGATGTTTACTGCCTGGCCAAGAATACGAAAACTGAACAACAATGGGGCAATATGAAACATTTATTCCGCTTTTTATCAACTCATAAATCGTGACAATTAACTGTCTAAAGATACTGTTAATTAATATATGATATCACTCCACGTGTGCTGAGCTAAACAAAAATTTGAAGAAAATTAATGAAAATTGCCAGCTTGTGAAAGCCGCATGTCCAAACGAGCATGGCATGACCAATATATCCCGCTGTGTTTTCCGTGTTCATATGCGTTTTTATTCCAATTCGTAAAAAAGCCTGCTCTTTAAGAGGTTCTGATTCAATTACTTTCAAACATGTTTATAATACATTTAAAACCAGTACTCAGGACAGAATATAAAACTGCTCGTGTTTAGCAAAATATTTTAGACGTGCATTCAAGAGAGAGTTTTCATTATAACAAATATATTGTCCAGATAATATACGAAACTTGTATTTTGTTCTTCTTTTTACCATGATGTAAAAATAGCAACACTCGCCGCAATGTTTTTAAAATAAGCTACATAACATCACAATATGCCACGAGTCACATATTGTTATTATTTGAATCATTAGTATAAATTTTAAAAGTTAATTTGCAGCTCTAGAAGTTGGCCTGAAAGAAATAATCCTTCACAGAAGCGATTTTAATTTCAGCAAAATTATATGGGAGTAGGAGCAAAAAACAACGGCAAATGATAATGATGTTGATGTATATATCCATAATACGAAAATGTAATAATGAATATGAACTTGAACACGTCGGTGACGTTTGTACGCTGACGTTTTTAAACTATTAAAGTGATATATTTTGTTCTCTCTTGTAATTCAATTATATATATTATTCTTCCACAGTAAACGATTATAATAGTGGACAATATTTTCTTGATACTTACAACAAACTTCTTTTTTTTAACATACCATTATCATTATAGTAATATTATTTAGTATTTATGTATATGCACCACAAAATCTTGTCGATGTATATATATCAAAAAAATCTATTCTTCCTATTTTATATATCTCTTAATAGCTAGTAATCAATGTTTCATATACATATTTACAAGTAGTAATATTTAGATTAATACAATTTAAATTACCACGCACAAGTTCAATAATATATCATATCGTTCATCTAACGTAACATGAGCATAGCATACACAGCCACATTAGAATATGTGTTACTAACTATAGATGACTTAGATATTTAATAGGTACATACTTATTGACTTAATGTACTGTGTGTGTGTGTGTAAGTTTTTAAATGAACTCAAGGATTTATATTGCTGTGTATATAGTGAGAAAAGAATCTTGATTGTATATCAAGTTAAGATTAAACCGAAACATATAAACTCATAAATATAATAATAATAATATATAGTTCTAATAATTCACAAGATATCAGCATCACACATGTCAATAATATATTGTAAATATCCTAGAGCTTTTCCCACAAACAAGTCGCTATAAACTATAGAGAAAATTTTTAAATATGAAGAATTCTTACACGTAGTATAAATATGTTTTAGATATATCTCTCATAGTACCGGTGAAAATCATGTTAATTTAAAACTATAACATAATACACAACATACAATTTATGCTATAGATAAGTAACATAATATAGGCTATCTTAACTGCAAATTATTTAAAACTCGAAGTATTTCATCTGCTACACGTAAGTATTTTTGTTCTTCGAATTTAAAAATTAATCTGCGAGATGAGGACTAGCTTCAGTTCAGTTCGCCGTACGAAACAAATAGCACATATTGTAACTATATATATATATTATATTATGGTTTTAGCAATAAGTCACACCTGGGCAAAGTCAGTGAAAATGTCTAGAGATGATCAATATAATATTATCAGCCATAATAATATGCATGTATGTATTTACATATTTATATATAGTCAACATCACCGTTATACATTAAAACAAGTAATTCTCATTCCTATCAGTTTTGAGCCCGTATAGCGATGTACATAATTGATCTCATACGAGAGAGAAACTTCCACATATTTAAAGATTTTCTTGAATAGTTTATGCTAATATATAATTATATTATAATAATAATATATATGCTTCGTAACAAGAAGAGCCAAATAATTTTAATCTATCTTTCTTACACATTATCATATTTGATTGTTTTATGGTTAATACATAATAACTGTAACTTGACTTTCTCTAAAAGACTTCTCTTTTTTTTGCATTCGAATAAAATATTTTCCAAATTTTTTGTTTGACAGGTACGGAATTCCTCCTTGAAAAAATTTCTTCTCTTCTTCATTCGTCAATATAATAATTGATTGCATTGTGTAATTTGAATAACAGTATAATTTATAATTTACAATAAATTACAGCGAAAATACCCAAATGTTTCTTATTTCATATATACGTAGTATCATTGTAGTTTCATATACACTTAAGTCAATTTTCAAGTTCATGATGATAGTTAATTTAGTTAAGAACTTTGGGCACTCTGCTCATAAAACAGCACATAGCCTTCAGTGGATATTACTTGATGTGTAGATATTGGTGATACTCTGAAACAGGAAAAAAGAAACATGAAATTCAAAATGAAACATTATAAATATATTTAAAATGAGGAAGGAAAGAGGAGTAATATTTACCTAGAGCTTCTGCTGCTTTCTGAGAATCACTGTGGGGGGATTTGAAATAAACTAATATTAGAGGCAAAGGATTGGTGGCTATACGTTTAGATACATTATGAGATCCCCGTGTTCCTAACCTAAGAGAGTCGTCGATATCGGTAAGAATTGGGGTTGGTTTTGTAGTGACACGATTCACCTCTTCGTGTAAACCCTCCAATAAGTAACGCAAAAATTCCTGGGCATCCTGTTGGCTGTAACCCATAAACCTGGGGGCGAATTTTTGGATTTGATCTTTAAAGGCAGATGTGTCGACAACCCTTTGCTCCCGCCACAGTTCTTGAATCACATCAGCAAACGCTGGAATATCATATTTTAAAAAAAATATTAAATTAGCCCCAATCATCATTTTATCCATTGGGATGATGTATATTGTTAAAATGTAAGTCGTAATTCTTACCACGTATGAGAATCCCCTTCATTCCTGAAGTTGACTGGTTTATTTCGGACACATAATGTTCTCTGATAACATATTCTAGTAATGGTTTAGTATTACTTAGGCACTGGAGGACAGTGTTCATGAAACACTAAAAAATAAAATAAAAAGTACATTACACCGTCAACCAACCAAAAATATTATTCGGTTTAATACGTATAAAAGTCGGTTTAATGAATACGTACCGTATTTCCTATATTTCTTAATCCTGTCAATCCAGCCCTTTCATGACCATCTCGGCTTCTGAACCTTCCTCCAAGCTGTGGGGATGAGGAAAACGCATCGCTATCCTGTAAAGTTGAAGAAAATTCAATTTTAACAACTTTTTCCGGAAAAAATATTTTTCTAAAATTCAGTTTGATCCGTTCATACTACTTTTAAAGCATACATAATAATAACATGTCATATATTTTTTTACGGTGCACATGCGCTTAATAAATGCAACGAATGAAATAAGCTCAATAGCAAATTTCTAAATCATTTTTAATCACTGCTATTATTGTTATTGTCATTTTTAATTACAAGAGTGGAAAATTTATGGCAGTTGCACTATAAAGCAAAAGCTACATATAAAAGCTTACTACATACATAAGTTGAAGGTCTTTCTTTTTTTGCACATTTTGATCCCATATATAAAGAAGCATGCGTTGCTGCAGGGGCTTGTGTATCGAAATAAGTCTACAAACACGGAGAAAATCGAACGTCATCAAACTTCCATGCATTACATACAACATATATACATACACAACTGGAAATAAAGTGCATAATAAAAAACTAAACTTGCTGCCTGCAATAGCCATTTTCCCTATCTGCTCTTTGATATATAATATTTATTTATTATAATATTTTCACAAGATACATTGCAAATTAATTATTGCATTTAAGCAGCTTATAAGCATTAATAATTATTTAATGCCTTAAATTTAAAGCCTGTCATCTGGTCTTGACTATTTATTTAATTAAATGTCCACACACAATCACGTGCGCATGCAGGTAGACAGTTAGCAACATTGACAGCAGCTAAAGGTTAATAATATAAGCTTATGTATGAAAAAATAATTCTTCCCTCACCGTGCGAATAAATTTTTCATCGATTCATTGAAAAGAAA